>JAXGGS010516922.1:0-10985 GCA_035585475.1 Armandia brevis | reverse complement strand
ATCACTAAGACATGTCTTCATTGTTCTAAATCAGCTACATATTTCTGTCGGGATTGTGGGGAATATATGTGCAGTTCTTGTCAAACAGAACATTCGCAAGATCTGATCACAGAAGAACATAGTATTACATTACTGTCCAAGTGGACGCTTTGCATGAAACATGGAGGAAAGTTGATCATAGGATATTGTAAAGATTGTCAAGCAGGGCTGTGTATGCAGTGCACTAAGAGCGAACACTCAAAACATGCCATTGTCAATATCAATGATAAAGTGTTTCTTGACAAGTGCAAAAGGACTCTTCAGAACAGCAGGGACATCCACTTAAGCGGAAAATCTCAGTTTGATGTAACAAATTATAGATCCGACTTACAAAATGACATGAGAGAAATAGATGAAGGAGCTCGGAACTCATTACTAAAACTAGAAAATTTAATCACTGTTATAGAGGAAATGAAACAAAAGATACAACAGGAGGCGGCCGCTGATAAGAAGAAAATTGGCATGCATATCAGTGAGTTAGATGACTTTGCTGCCACACAAAACAGTTTATGTACATTTATTAATGAAATCATAGATGGAATTCTGCTCCTGAGATAGTTATTGCTGTTGATGAATTGCCAGATTTTTCAATCGATACGACTCCTGTTCGTCCTGCGTGTAAAGTACCTATGATTAGAGACACCATCGAAATTAAACAGAAACTGCTGGATCTGAACTTGCCCAGGATGGTGCCTTGTGGTAACACATCATTGAATGCAGATGTACACAGTGATTGTTGTTATAAAGCTGCTTGCACAGACGATTGGCAGCCATCAATGCCATATAGAAAAACTTGGGAGGTCAAACTTGAACCTGGAACAAGTGATGTCATGTGGGATGAAGAGGAATCCGTCTGGTGGTTTAGAACTGCAAATAGCTTATATAAATATAGAAACGATGGTACCAAATTACTCGCAATAGAAAGAGGAGTGTTAGGTTCCTATGGAAAAATTTGTTTAAACTTGAAGCTACGGTGGATTGTAACCTGCTTCTCGAAAAGAGTACTTTGTTTTGCTAAATCTGGTAGTCTAGTAAAGTCCTTAAGAGTGGCTGAGAGTGGCTGCTTGAGTGGTGTAACACACTGTTCCCACAGAGATGTGTATGTATTGTCTGATGTTGGTAAACATTGTCTGTGGTTCACACGCAGTAACAATGGTCAGGTGCTTCAGCGGTTTGGTTCTAAAGGAACAGCAGACACTCAGTTTAATTATCCATCTCATATCTGCAGTAAAACAGTGAGTAGTGACATGTGTCATGTGATTGTTAGTGATCACGGTAATAACTGCATTAAAATATTCACGCATGATGGAGATTTTATAAGAAAACTGGGGAGTCACGGACCTGGTGTTTTTCAGCTTACTCAACCATATGGTGTTTGTGTGGATCAGTGGGACAGAATTATCGTGTGCGATAACAACAGCAGGCGCATTGTTTGTTTCTCTGACGGGAAGGATGAAAGATTCAGCGTGCTGATTCCATCAACAGATTTAATGTATGAGTATCCTTACAGTCTTGGAATCACGCAAGACTCTCATACATTATGCGTTGGTTTCTCAAACTCATTCAGAGCTTACGAAATTTGTATTTGAAAACTGACACTTAGCGATAAGGCAACGAACCTAAGCTAAACAAACTGTTTATCAAATCACATCGGTAATGAAAGTCGTATTTAGTGTCTAAAGCTATTCACGTTATGTCATACGTTGTCACATCGTAATAATGATTATGGGATTAGACAAATCTGTATGTCTTAAACGGGATATGTAAATATGCATCACCATGATCATGAACAAACCCTGTCATTGGTGATTAATGATCTTAATGATCATGAACAAAGACTGTATGCAATCCGTTTTTTAGAACATACATCTCTTTTAAATATATACAACTGTTTAGAGATACCTTTGGTATTAAACAATTCTTATTAAGTTTATGTTTAATACTGCTCATTTATTTCATACTACTGGGCTTTGGTAGCCAATATTAATACATTATACATGGTTTAGTCTATATTCATGAGACAACTGCTTTATAAATGGAAAAAAATTCACTGCTGGTACCAAAGAAAATGGTTAGCATAATTATCTCTAATTTATTAAATGCTTGAAACAATACATCTAATGCATATCGATACTTAGTTGCCACACGGCAATCGGAGTAATATGCTCTTAAGAGGATCTCTCTAAAATACGATTTGGGGTACTTGCTAACCTTCTCAAGAGGCTCTCATAATTATCCTCTTCTAGTCTAAGGACCACTCTTATTCTGTACTGTCAGGGTCTGTAACATTTTATTTGGAATCTGAACTTATATACAAAGTACAAAATGTGAGATAATTTAACCAGAGATATGTTACACACTTATACTATGATCCACCTGTATTACCGAACATATAATCTCAGACTTATGTGAGAAAAATGTTAAAGCTGCGTAATATTAATCTTAAGTTTTTTTTGCTTGAGAAGGGGATACGGCAGAGTTGTTTCTGAAAAGAAACTGGGGATGCGACGATTCCTTTTTTCCCCATTTTTTGGCATTTGTTGATCGAAATCGGGAGCTGAGAAGGAGGGTGTGGCATTTTCTTTTCGCTTTTTAATTTAATGATTAATCAATAAAAAGGGGGGATGCGTGGGGTCTCAGGCCCATGCGAGCAGGCCTGGTACTATTTGATACTTTTATGCAGCCTAACAAATTTGCACAATCATATTATTCACCAACGTAATAAATACAACAGGCGTAAATACCAAAGATGTTTATTCATCATATATGCTAACATACAAGTATTAAAGCTGATTTAAAAACATGCATCGTTGAGGTATTGTTACTAAGGATTACGCTAAGAACGTATCTGTCGATCACCTATCACTATTTATCACTTTTGGGCACAGGTAGGAAAGGATGAAGAGTATTTAGTATACAGCCCAGTGCACCGATATACCCGCCATCTTTTATAAAATCTATCGTCACTCCATGACTCTGAGGGTCATCCTGAAATAGTCAAACATTTTACAATTTTGCTCTAGATCAAGCATAGAATTAAGATCATTAATCAACAATGACATGATTAGTTTTTTATTATATCATCGAATACAATACCAATTTGGGTTTGTTACAATATATGGTCTATTAGTTGAAGCATCTTTGAAATGCATATCAGCGCTTATAGTTATAGATGATTAATTGGCCATATTATTAATGATATTTATATCTACAAGCTGTCGTTACCCCCGCTGCGGGTATTGCTAGTAACTATTGGAAATAGTGCTCTCTCCGCCTGTCTCCCTCTCCCCCTTCCCACCTCTCCCCCTCTCAGCTACACAAACGAACACGTCTGACACAGTTGCCCCGCATGTGTGACCCAGTTTCGTGACCCAGTTCCAAATGTTTGGCAAATGTTACTTTTTGACACGTTGTCGAAGTTTTAAATGTGCCTACCGGATACAGAATTACAATTTTACAGATTCTGCCGACTCAGAATCCGCAGATTCTTCCCCAAACCCCCGAAATCAGGAACACAACTTTTCACTTAGCAAAATTATATAAAGATGTCAAGGCAGATTTGATGTTTAAGAAATACATGCCTGTTTGATGAGACTGGTGAGGGCAGTATTCTCTGCAGCGGCGTCTTTGGTGATGGTTTTTCTAACGAGCTCAGAATTGACGAGGCTGCCCGCAAAGAACACCCTCTTACACTGATTAACGTTAGCGACCCCTACTACACTCTGTGCGATCTCCCTGGCGATAAGCCGTACAGTTGCCATGGCAATGTCCTCCCGACTGAATGATCCTGAGGAGCGGGAATAATTCATTCAATTATAGTTTATTTGGTACAGAAATGTGTTTTCGATAAGTAAAAAAGTGAACTGTTGAATTACGACAAATTATTATCATCTGGAGGAATATGTATCAAAGACATGTGTTGTGTTTGACTGCAGTTTTAACGCTCCCGTTAAACTTTGAGCGCATGGAAACACATTTATAAATTAGATATTCATGTCATTGATGAAATATTCCTTTCACATTAATTCATTTTCACTGTGATACTTGTATCTATTTGTACATGTAAATGGATAGCTAAGCTAGTAAGCCCTTGTTGTTCAGCATCATATGTTATATAAAAGGTATCTTACCTGGATCCGCCCCTACTGCTTTTCCGAAGCTGTAGGCGACAACGTTTGGCAATCCTTTAAGCAGATCTGCATACATCCCATCAGCTTCGCTACCGAGGATAAGGTCCAGCATTCCTGTATATATGTTTTCCTCAGAGCCCCGTGATGCTAGGTCTAACAACTCATTATAGTCCTACAAATAACAAACTCTTTATGACTCTAGGTTATTTTACCCTTTCCCTATAAATGCTTTGGTTTCTAATTAGAGATTTTCCCTAATTTGTGAACAATATTTTTCAATAAAAGAAGTGTTCCACAATTACAGTCCAAAGCCTGTTTTGTTTGTAAGGTCATTGTTGCCATGAGCTGTCATGGTTGCCACTGTTCTAAACTCTTTCTTCCCTATTTGTGGTCCCTTATTAGGGAACGGCCTTAATGTAGGTTATCCCCTTTTATATGGGGGCCCCATTTAAGATGACTCTACCCAACCTGGTCATAACAGGCTATGCATTTTAGCATGGAGATTTTAGGTCAAATACAATTTTATACTTTAATGAAACAACACACAGCCTATAGAAGAACCTTGCTCCTATAATGAATACATATGATCATATATCAAATTGATTCCAACTTGAACATAAGATGTCGAAGAAATAGGCAGCGAATAAAATCAATGTACAAGGACATTTAAATGTTGTCAGTAGCAAACGGCGACACCCCCAAATGTGGTGTGCTTACTTGTCAGCAGCACACGGTGACACCCACATATGTGGCGTGCTTATTTGTCAGCCTAGTGTTGCCTAGTACACTTACTTTGCATCCAGTTAGCAGCGTGCCCAATCCGAGTAAGGCCCGACCACAGCTAGGGCTGCTTTTAACAAGGCTGAATGTCCCATCCTCGTATATCTATATAAAATATGTGATTACAATATATGATAAGCTGGTATTATTGGTAAAAATAAACGGTTAATCTGGGTGAAAAGAAATGAACGAGATTGGCGATAGACAATTACACGTGCAATTGTAAGACGTAGATATAGTTAAGATTAGGCAACATTAGACTAAGTTGTTGTTTGTTACACACTTTATTTGAATTCAAACGCATTTGTCTATATCAGATATCAAAGAGAGTACAATCTCAAGTCCGCCTGAAAATGATGATGATTTACGGTGGCCTGAAACATTTTCGTTTTGAGAACAAAATCCAATCTACAGTCACCTTGAAATAAACGGCTGCCGAACCTGCCACTGCTATCATATAGGGATACAATCCCTCCTTCTCGGCCACCTCGAGAGGCAGGTCACTGTCCTCCTTGAAACCAGCCCTCAGTGCTCCACGTGCCGACGTTTTGATCAATTCATCCATCTCTGGCGTGTACAAACATTCCCGTCTTGTCTCGCCCTTGTCGAAAGTTCCCCTCGACTGCTTCATCAGCCCTATGCTATACTGAAACGCTTCCTCAACATCATCACTCAGGAAAGGGTGCAGAAGCTCATTCCTACTCAGATGTTTTGTGAGGTATCTGAACGCGAAGTTGAAGCAATCGAACTCTCCAATGTTTGTAATACTGAAACGGTTTTAAAATCAATCTAAGGTGAACTCGTGATATGTCATGAATTTGAATTGTCAGGTATAAGCAGGAGTGCATCAGTTAAAATATTATCTATGACCTTGGGGTGTTTCTGAACCATTATACAGAATGAAACATGCCACAAGTTCAACTTACTCCGTCTTCAGTTGTTCCCGGAGATCCTTATCGAGAGCGAATGCACCAACCCCAGTGTTGAATAGTTTTACCGGGGAGTCAGAGATGGAAGCGAAATTGCTTTTGACATAAGTGATTGCCTCCGACCATTGCGGCTGGGGCACACTGATGGCATGCAGCGTACCGATGTCTCCACCCTGTAAGCACAATGATACAGGGGATTGAATATTATTCTTTTTACTAATGCTCTCTCCCAAGTTTATGAAATTAGATGAAGCGTTAATCACTTAATATAAAAGAGTCTGTCTGACTGCAAGTTTGCTGTATAGATATTATGCACAATACTACAAAATGGTGATGTTTTGCCAGTGCGCCTCTTAGGTTCAATAGATACTTGATTATCATTATTTACACATTGCTTTAATCAATGAATGTATTTGATTCATCGGCATAGTAAATCCTGAATTGTTATGGTATAAATTGTAGGGTGGCAATGCAACAGTCCATGTTATGAATGTATATTGTGTAACGTTTATAATGATATCTAACCTTCTTGGCCTCTTCCAGATCTTCCTTAGTTCTATAAACAACCTTCAGGAGGGATCCTCCTGAAAGCATTTTACATACAAATAAATGAATTCGAAACTGCCTGATTAGATGGCAAAATCACAATGCTGAGTAATTGTATCAGTATGGAAAATTAAGAAACCTATATCTAAGCCAAATCCTGAGGACTTTAACACCATCTCCAGCGGGACTTTTAACTCAATTATTTTATTATCCATACTAATACCCGATACCGCGCTATCAAATTGATGTTGACTCCTCGGTCGATGACACTCTCTAGTTTAATATATACCTGTATCTCAGCCTATCTGTTGCTTAAATCAATGGCAAGGTCACACACCGCGTGCCCTGACGTGTTTCTAGTTCACCGCAGCGTTATCACTCACAATGTCAACAAGGTACAAAAATAAAACACTCAATAACAAATATTATTGTTGTGGAGCACAACGGGTTATGTCGGGTGGATAATAATAGCTAGCCCTTGCACTTCATTGCGATTTTGTTGAAGGATATCACATCTGTAATCTGTGCATCACAAACCGACGCCGTTAGACTATCCGTTATCATTGACATGCTGTTCCCAAACGGAGCCAAACATTGCACGCCCTACTACAAGCACTTTGTAATCATATAAATCCGACATTTAAGTATTCTATGATAAGCAGCTAGTATTGCTATGGGTGCCCTTTAGGCGAGTCACGCTTGTAAATTGTATAGCGTTCACCTTACCCTAGATAATTCAGGGTTTGACTCTAACCGTCAGTCGTTTACATTGTTATACGCTAGGTGAAGGTGAAGGTAGAGGGTTGGGGAGTTTTTGTTGTTTGGCTTCGGGATAGATGACCAGTCAGTAACCTTTACTCAAGTACGAGTGGGTTTATTTAAGTCAAAGCGTCACTGACTTAACACGAACATTACAGTAGTATATCTCTGGACTTCGATCTTCCATGATGTCACAAGGCTGATAAAGTATTTGATTTGTCGAGTCTCATCAATATCTACTCAAAACTGAATGTTTATTTGGTTTGTCGTGTCAAACCAAGGGCCTAAGAATGAAAGCTCATGGCGACAACTATAACTATAAGTATATACAACGGATGGAGTTGATCAATTAAGTAATCGATAGTATAAAGGTATGACACATCTTCCCATGCATATATATATTGGTAGCTTCAACGTAGCTAGGTGCAAGTTAAAACGACTAAAATAACTTGAGAAGCTGCCCTGGGGGCCGAGATGAGCACCGGAAGTGAAAAAGCCATAATTAGGTCAGACGGCTCTCCTGAGGCTCCTCCTGGGACAATATGTTACCGTCACTTACATTGTTACTCATTATTGCTTATAAGGATGTGAGATAACAATGTTTAGAAGATGATCCGCTTTCACCTTGAATTCATAAAATATTGCCTCCAAAGACTATAATTATCATATAGAAATAGAAGGTTTTAGACCTGATAGATATGTCAGTGTTTCGCACGCATTCAACAGAACATGTCCATAGGCTCTGCCAGGGGTAATGTAGGCCTATGTGATATATTCATCCGACGGTGTCTTCAGGTGTCTTTCTTAACTCAGTTTCAGACAGACACCTACACATCATTATATAAATACTGTTTCATTTATTTAGATAATGATCGGGAGTAATGCGTGACCATTCAAAACGTCAATTTCTACACATGCAAAGATATGAATATGAAGAGTGAATATATATGTATGTCCAAAAGTCAACGAGTATTGATCTTAGTTTCACGGAACACGTACTATGTCAAGATGTTCGGTGAATACGCATGGCAGTAGGGATCACCTTGCATCATATGCAAACCATGACTCATATCAAAAATGTAATGAAAAATCTTTTAAGTGGCTAAATTTAGGGAACACTTGTATATAAATGGGCCTGGATCTTTCCTGCCACATGGAAATAATGCACGATGTTTAGTCAATATTATTCATGTATAAAAGTACAATTTATTATGTCATAGCTTCTATGAAAGTCGGTAAGTCGTCAGTGATTTATTTTAGAGGACAAATATGAAATATATGAAGGTCAATAATCATGAACGAGAAACGTCTGTTTTATTACGTTATTAAGTGTGTACATATATAAATATACATATTGATTTGAAGTATTTGTATTTCATGAGAAACGTATGGTTCAGATTCCTAATTATCAGCGATATAAGTCGCCCTTGTCAAGTCGTCCTTTCCAAATTGATCTAGATACACTAATATTTAGTATCAAAATTGTTGTTACTAGGTTACGACTGTGCGTGATAATATTTGTCATGTGATTATTTGTGATCTTAGCCATCAATGCATTAAAGTATTCACGCATGATGGAATGTTTATAAGGACACTAGGAAGCCACGGACCAGGTGATTTGCAGCTCAATTCACCGAGTGGTGTTTGCGTGGATCAGTGGGGCAGGACTATCGTGTGTGATCGAACCAACAAGCGCGTGGTTTGTCTCTCGGACATAAACGACACTTCAGTGTATTGATTTCCCCACCAGACATAGAAAACCAGTTAGGCTCGGAATCAAACAGGACGCTCGCACGTTCGTCATTGGATTTTCGGACCCTTTCGCAGCATACATTGTCAAATAGAGTGCATATGTATACCATAAACGGACACACATGCAATTATTTAATTATCTAATCGAATTATGCTGCGTTAAATTAATGATTAGTTTCTCAAGCCTTTTTTTGCTTGAGAGGGGGGTGCGGGCGGCAGTTTTTTTTGTATTTTTTTTCACCAGGGACGGTTCGGCAGGGTTTTTTTCCTTTTAATTCTGAGAAAGAGGGTGCGGGGGGTCTCAGGCTCATGCGGGCGGGCCTGAGAAACTATTTAATAATTTAATGCAGCCTTACTGATCTTATGAATAATAATCAGAAACAAGAGTGTCATGCTTTTATAATTCTCATGCGTTATTTTGTAAAAATTTAGTATTGTTATCCTTTTGACAAATAGCATTAAGTTACAATAGGCTATGTTTTATGCGAATTATGAGTGAAATGGTAGCTTGGATTAATGAAAATATGGATTTACAGGATCGTGTCTCTCCTTTAGCCATCAAACCGAAAGGTATGTATAAATTATGTCGCAGACGTTGATTTTATTTACCCAGTGTATCACTCTCTAACTCTGCCTATATCTTCTGACATGACTCTCTTAAACATTTACGGAGAAATCATTGTTCATGCAGGGAATATGCATGGTGACATAGTGGTAATAGTACGAGCTACGGCACTCACATACTAAATAAAAATACGTACATACGCGGTTCTAATTATATTTTCTCATTGGTCCTAACCAGAGTGGCGGGAAGTGTCCAACGGAAACAGACTAGAAATTGTGGGATATGCTTCACGCAAGGACGGTCGATATGTGTACATCGCACGATACGATGAGATCAACCAAGCATGGCATTCCCGCCTGCGTATAGCATAGCTGCGTGTTACGCATATGGCAATTTGCCAATCGCAGTCGTACCAACCAGCTTCTAGGCCTATGTACATGCACATGTATGCACACCATGGACACAAGTGAATCCATGCAGGTGCAAACAGTGTAAAGCACATACGTACATGCTCTACCTGCTTATACACGTTTAGAAGGCTACATCAATCGGTAACAAACCTTCAGTGCAAATGTAGGAGATACGTTACTTGAATAAGGATGATGTCGACAGAAAGAGAACCATAGGTAATATCTAGATATTATTAATCGGCTAAATACTATGACAGTATACATAATATTTGACACTTATGTCATCGGGGAAAGCTCATGATGGTTTAAGTCGCAGTGACGTTGTGAATATTGTAGCTTCACATTGTATATATCACTGTTAAATATTCTCGTGGATAGAGATGTGAAGTGATATCTACAATTTTATCCCCCGCGTTTTACAATTGGAACCAATTGACTGATTATTCATTAATTCACGTCAAACAAACGCGACGATTGGTTTTAATTAATCGACACTTATTAATAGTTTTACAGTGGTGGCTGTCAGTATGTCGTAAGCTGTTGTCGTGAAGAAATGAAATAGGACATTCTTGGACACTGGCCTCGAATTGTGAGCACTCTAAAAGCACTATGGCAGAGATAAACACCGACTCGAGCATCGATACTGCCGCGGATCAGACAAACAACAGCTACCCTCTTTACATCAGGCTGCTGTTGACGGGGACGTTGGCATGGTAACACAGCTGATTAATGATGAAGGAGCAGATATTGAAGAGCAGACTGATGACGGATTGACCCCTCTGATGCTCGCCTGCATCCACCAGCACACGCCCGTGGTAGAGAGCCTCCTCCAACATGGCGCCTCCCCTGACACACCTAGCAACAGTGACGTCACATGGTTACATGTGCTCTGTGCTACCGGACAGAAGAGATGGGTTGATTTATTCATAAATAATAATGTCGATTTTCGAGTACAAGATAAATATGGACGTTTCCCTTTACACTATGCCTGCTTGGGTGATCACCATACAATTGTTGGATCGTTGTTATCAAATCGGAAGAACAGACCAAATGAGAAAGATAAGTTCGGTTATAC
>JAXGGS010516700.1:0-10986 GCA_035585475.1 Armandia brevis | reverse complement strand
GTTTAGTGTTGGTTTAGTGTTGGTTTAGTGTTGGTTTAGTGTTGGTTTAGTGTTGGTTTAGTGTTGGTTTAGTGTTGAACTTAAAATCCTTTTATCCTTTCGCAAGTTTAGACGTTGCGCATATCTGTCATCACATTGTAACAAAAAGCAGTTAATAATAATCTGTGAATATATCTGATTTCACTGATACGTGAAGCTGATGTGATATGCGGTTTGAACTGTAAATATCTTCAACTGCAAAACTGCAAAGCATCAGTCAAAGTACGGTTATATATACACATGACACGTGATGGAAGATAATTATCCGACAAATTGCCGAGTAAAGCGGCATCAGATGTGTGAATAAATTATGATATACTTCCTTATTACTATAGTATTATAACTATTGAATAATGTCATAACTTTATCAACTAGAGGTGCGTTTTTGATAATTCTACATTGACTAGCATATTATATTCGTGGTGATTAAGACTGTGACGTAATTGCTTAATTTTGATTCATCAGAAGTTGATTAAAGTTTTAATCAAAGTTGTCTGGTTCTTAATTCATTTTGTGCAATGATCAAATCCTAGATTCTTTAACTTTCGCGGTTATATAGTATGCATTTAACAACTACAAACAGTAATGCCTGCAGGTAGAGGTTGAAATCTCCTGACAAATACATCAGAATGATTAATCAATATATGTGATCTTGTGACAAATGTTTTTTCTAAGAGTGCACTCCGTTCAAATATGTTTAATCAGCAATCACGGGCACCATACCCCTCAATCATTCGATTAATCACACAGTATTCGAGATAATGACAATTATATGTATGTTAATTGCTGTACAATTAATGCATTGTCCAATTTGAAGTACACCTTCAAAGTGACAATGATAGTTCCCTGTTGTTCTCCGGCGCCTGCACCTGAGCAAGGACAGGTAAGTAAAGGTGTTAAGTATAGACAAAATGTGAAAACACTGGTGCGGCTGATGATTATCTGATTGGGAAAATACTTCACTGAAATCAGGCCTGAGAGACACATATCGGAAGCGCCATAAATACAATGATAGGAGCGCACTGACAAATTATCATTTTATTAAGAGGGAGGTGTCACGAATCTCCTAATATCTATGAGCTAGTTGAAAGTCAGCGTCACATGCATATGTCCAATTATTCCTATGGATTTGGGTTGTCCTACCAATATATGAAATGAGGCACATCTCTTTATGGTTCAACAAACCTTTTGGTAACCTTTAAAGAGGAAACTGAGATTACCAAATCGATCCTGCAGAGGTTCAATTTTACATTCGTCACATACCCGTGAGAGGATTCTAAAATAATAAAAGTATTACTTTATCAACGAATCATTAATTCGTTCAGAAGTAAGGCATTTATACCATTGTCTTGGAATGTATGTCAAATTCCAACTAAGCACATTTTGTCCTTGTAACAGATGTATGATAGCATATACGATTGTTTTCTATTAAGTTATACCTAAACTTCTTTCCTCTGAAATGCTTCAAAAATTAATAGATTCCCATTTGTTGATTGAAATATGACACCGACAAGCTGGAGATGTAAAAATGTACAAATCAATGGTGATGAATATCCCTGTCTTAGGCCTTGCAGCGCAGTTGCTGCAGTGCTGTATGTATGCTGCTGTTTCTATTGCTGCTGTCAATGTCTGCAATATTCCTGCAGTGCTGTAAATTTGCAGCCTCCCCTTGCTGCTGAAATGCAAATGAACTGAAAACAGTCTGAATAATTAGCATATTTGGGCTCTGGGATAGCCAAAAGCAGAGTGGTTTAATCAAGTCTGAAAAGACTCTATTCAAACCATTTGCAGCAACTCGATACAGCAAAAAACAGACGATTTACACAAACACATTTTAACGAGGTTTCACTGATGATAACGTCAGATATGGACAATGCGTGCTACAACAATTGGTTTTCAATTTGTTTGGTATTGTGCGTGTATATTTTGATTTTGATTAGTAGTAAATTCAACATGTGAGACCTGTGATCAATGCAGTGGTTGAATAATAATCTTAAAGATGCCATTTATTTGTTTTTACTTTCTATATATTGAAATTCGGAGAACGGGAGCTCGAATTGGATCAATTTGCCCTTTACTAAACAGCATCTACAACAAGCATATGCAAGATATTCCATAATATACATCCCGGGATGAATAATCCACTTATTCTTCAATGAATCTTATGTTTATCTTGCACTCCGGTATTAATGATTCATCGAATATCACACAGCAACCTCCAGCGTATGTTTGGATGCTCATGGAAACTTTTTAGATAGTTTTGCCGACGACGGAGGACAAGATGGAACTCTGTAGGCTAGGGCCCCGATTAATTCTCATCTTCTTTTGTTTAAAAACAGTAATCGTTCATTCAGCAGATCCCATGACAGTTACACTTCAGAAACACAAAAGAAAAGTTCATGGTTGGGAGTTAGATTCCTCTCAATCTTTTGCGTCCACCCAGATAAATGCTGAGTATCATCTGTACGAGGATGTATACTTGTCATGGTCGGAAGCTCGACAATTCTGTCAGACTCGCGGTCATCAGATGGCGGTGATAGAACATGAGGAAGTCTACGATATGATTGTCCCCAGTCTAAGGTAGGTATCCTTGTTGGCCTCTCATTGCACAATAAAATAATTTTCATCTGCTTGTCTGGTGATTTACTTTATCATATGAATATTAAGCTCATGGCTGTCTCCGTGGTATGGATGGATTTGGATTGGATTAACAGACGGTCACACAGAAGGAGTTTACAGATGGACTCATTCCAGTAAGGTTCTAACGTATGAGAGATGGAAATCCACTGAGCCACTTGGGGGTGTGATCAACCTGCCACAGCGAGAAGATTGTGTAGCTATAGGGTCATACAGCCAGAAATGGTATGCAGTTGACTGCTGTGATTGGTGGCATCACGTCCTGTGCCAGTCTCGCCAAAGTGAGAAAATAATACTTTGATAATATTTGATAACTAGTTAAATGTTTAGTACCTTATGAGGTCAAAACATTAAACATTAATTACTACGGAGAATAATACATGTATCCAGGCCATATGTCTATTTGAGAATTATCAACAATTCCTTTCAACGTAATATAGTATTAATATGATATAGTATAGTCCTATTATATTACGTTACGTTTTTTTTATTAGATTATTGTTTTTTTATCAGATTACTTTTGCAACAATCTATCAGATGGATGTCTTGGAATCACACATGGTTAGTTGTGTTTATTTATATTTCAGCGGATTTTATGAAACGGCACTGATATTGTACTCACAATTTGACACTCTTTTGGTTCAGTACTGAGTATTTGATTACAGACAGATTTCATCAAAGCAATGTCTATATTGGTTATTCTGAGTTTATGAGCACCCAGGCTTCCACTTTGGATGTATGTCGAGGATTTTGCCGCCGCGAATCTGCTTTCTTTTGCCGGTAAATGTTTTTAGTTATTCTTGCATTGGAGTGGCTGCAACAATTTTAGCTTTGTAAAGAAACGCAATATATAGATAGCTGCAAGCTAATAAGGGTTCCAGCCGAATTCAGTTGTATATGTTTTTTCAGTGCCATTCGCTATGATCAATCTACATTGCGGTGTGACCTATTCAACAAGTATGATTTTGAAGTTACAACTAACACAATGCAATCAACGCATTTCGAATTTAGATACGTTCAAGGTGAGTTCCAATACTCCGAATTATACTAACTGTCGAGAGCATGATAACAGTTATAGATGACACATCAGTCAAACCTTCTGTTTTACAAATATCAAAGCATAAAGTTCCATTTTAGAAAGAAATCTTACCTGTTTCGAATACCTTCTACAAGGATCACCGTGTACAAAAAAGGCTCGGATCCTTTCCAAGTCAGAACTGTCAGATATTTGTGATTTTCAGTGAGTAACCACTACGAATTCATGGCTGTTGAATATACAACACTTAACAGATCATTTGCTTCCAAAATTAAAAATACTCGAACTATCGTCCACTTTTAAGTATCCATCATACATGTGTATTATACTTCGTAACAAATTACATCCAAATGTCCTTCTATTAGAGATGCGGGCGCACGGTTGAATTTAAAAGGCCCAGTGCTCGGCACATACCGCTGGGCTGATGGCTCCTACCCCGAGTGGTCGAACTGGCAGAATGAGTTAAACGAAACTTATGATCCCAAAGTTCGTACCGTCAAACTTTCAATGGACGTCGCCGGAAGGTGGTGGACTGAATCTTATAATTCCCCTTCCTCTGAATACCTGTGTGAGAGGAATTCATGTAATTATTGAATTAATATCAATTGACTGAATCATAGTGATAACTTGTCCTAAAATTACTAATTATAATTTAGCTATTCTTTTAGAATTACTGTCAATGCGGTCGCAAGCTATAAATGGTTTATACCGTCTGATAAAGATAATTATGTATCTTGCGATTTATCAGATATCTAGGTCAATTTCAAGCTGCTATTTTTCATCATTAACTACAATTTATGCACATATAAATTATTATATTCAGTACATTTTTCAGACCATTATTCCATAAGTAACCGATACAATAGACCCGTTTTCAGTTAGTTAGTGTAGGATCGTTTAGTCCTTCAGCTGGCTCCAGAATATGGGGTGAGGCGGGCTACTTTTTCACATCAAGTATGGGAGAATCCCCCACATATTCTAAGAAGTGTTTAATAAGCGCAAACACTGATCAAACCAGTTACAACAACATATAGGCACCCCATATATTTCAGTCCTAATAATTGTAACTCCCCTTAATTCGGAATTTTTTTATTACAATTTGGGCCCATTGCAAATGTTCCATCACCCTGGAAGAGTGGCCGCCTGCCGCCATCGGTTGATGATAAAATCGGGATTATCATGCGGAATATAGCGAACTGAGAACGGGTCTATTGAGGGATTAGTTGATAAGCATCGACGAAATATTCTTCATATCTACACAGACTACGATTTCCTTTCTACTTCTAGTCCCTGAATGCGACACCACCTCAGCAGTGTATATAGATAACGCAGTGATGACAGTAGACAACCAGTACCACACTATAACCTACACATGTGTAAATAACACACGGTTCAAGGATGGTTCTCCCGCTAAAAGATTCCACTGTCCTTGCTCAGATGATCAGCAATTCTGGTCTGAGGTGGCGGAATATACGTGCATTAATGCAGGTAGTTTTAACTGAAATTAGTCCGTTATAGGTTTCAAAATAATGCACATGCCTATTTATCATAAATTTATGTGTTGCAATGTTGACCTGGTTTTCAGTGCCTTGTACATTTTTTACATTTTACATGATTCCATTTCTTACTGCAGAAGAGGTGAATGAGTCCCCCGAGAAAATGACTGATCCGAGTCGAATATCTCTCAGTTGCTTTACATCAGCAATTGATACAATTCAGGAGGATAACTGCGCATTCAAGTCAGCAACAATTATATCAACTGACACTAGCACTGTTAAGTCAAATCCCAGTCCCCCCGAGAGAACTACTGTCGCTGTTACGACAAATCCCAGTCCCCCCGAGAGAACTACTGTCGCTGTTACGACAAATCCCAGTCCCACCGAGAGAACTACTGTCGCTGTTACATCAATTCCCAGTCCCACCGAGAGAATTACTGCCGCTGTTACATCAAATCCCAGTCCCCCCGAGAGAACTACTGTCGCTGTTACATCAAATCACAGTCCCACCGAGAGAACAACTGTCGCTGTTACATCAAATCCCAGTCCCACCGAGAGAACAACTGTCACTGTTACATCAAATCTCAGTCCCACCGAGAGAACTACTGTCGCTGTTACATCAAATCCCAGTCCCACCGAGAGAACAACTGTCGCTGTTACATCAAATCCCAGTCCCACCGAGAGAACAACTGTCGCTGTTATGACAAATCCCAGTCCCACATCAAATCCCAGCACTTTTGAGGGAACTACCGATAAATTGCCTTCATCATATAACCCCACTCAGGAAACTACTGGAACTATTGCCTCATATGATATTTCAGATGATATGTTACCTACCACTATCATACGCAAACCTACTACAAACAAACGAGAGGATTCTACCTCATTGTACACCATGACGTCTGTCATGGATAATAACGATATCCCAAATACCTATGATGACGTGGTGCCTGAATATTCGATAGATCGTGGAGGTTAGAAACAATGTATTTTGTTTTGTAATTATATTGACAAAAATTTGAAAATAACGAATTGTCATAATCAATATTCTCAATTCGAATCATTGATGTCAGTGCCCAGTCAACACGGTCTATAACAAAAGAAAAGTATGAATCTAAACACAATGTGAACGGGGGATCTATTGATTACCGTAGATGGTTTTCTTGTAGATCACCGCTGTTTAGATTTACCAGAAGAAAGTGACGTATCTGTGACGATGTCAGACAACGTGCTCTACACTGTGGCTCTGGTGAGGAGCAAGATGGCGGACAATCCTTTTCTACAGGGAGGGGGAAGATGGAGGTCTCTGATTTGTATGAATCATGACAATACAAATTCACCATCTTGGGGCATAACTGAGCCAGTCAAACTAGCAGGTACCTAATATAGTGTAAAGTAGTTCTTATTTTCAAACACAAATTTGCTTCTTGATCTCTTACTGAGAATGAAATTGGTTTTATTTTATAAATCGGTAGGAACTACATGTGAAGTGATCACTTGGGATGAGGAACTGATCGTACTCCGTCATGGGGAGATGTTTCTGTACACATGTCCCCCTGGAATGACATTGCTGAACGGGTTACCAGGACAATATATCACATGCGCAGCTTCTCAGACCGGGCCAGTGTTACTGCCAAGGCATGTTGAGCTTAGATGCATCGGTAAGTAACAGCCTCGAACGTCCTGGGAATATCTAAAAACGATGGACTGATAGAATAACCCGAGATATTTTCAGTTCCTGAGTTACCCTTGTGTGGGCCTCATCCCCATGTGAAGAACGCGAGATCCCACCAGTCGAGGAGAAACGGGAGCTCCAGATCTGTAGAAATCGAATGTCTACAAGGATTTAGATTTCCCACAGGGGAAAGGATGTTGACTATTACATGTGAGAACGGCTCTTGGGACTGGCATGAAGTGATGCAATGCTCCGGTAAGTTAGCACAATGATCGAATGGAATGTCCTCTCCTAAATATGCTTCAGACCATGCCAATAATATTTGATTTAATTTTGCTTCCAGTTTTCCTGTGTCCTGCGCCGCCTGTACCTGAGCATGGAGAGGTAATTACAGGTGTGAATGATGTACAGGTAAAGTGTTTACCTGGTTATATTAATCAATCAGGATTATCACACCTGGTACTTACCTGTACTGATACAGGAGACTGGGAAACTAAGGACAACAAAACACTGAACTGTACAGGTGAATACTATAAATAATTACCATGATCGGCTTGTGCCTTTACAACAATTAAAGCGACTTATTGCTGAATTACTTATTAGCTATTGTGAGAAACTGTAACACAAAAGAAAAAATATGTTAAACTTAAGAATAAATATCCTTATTGTGTAAAATTGTTGATAATACATTAGAGATCATCTGTGATGGACTACCTAACATCACAAATTCGGAAACAGTAGGAGATCTTGATTTCGGATCGTCATATCGCTATGGCTCTGTGGCATCCTATCGATGTCTGGACGGATACAGAACTAATGATGGCGCTACTAGATTCTCTGTAACTTGCAGAGAGACAGGAAACTGGGATGTTCAATTATGCAGAGGTAAATCACTTTAAATCAAATTTTCATTGGTGAATATAAATCCTTAAAAGCTAAAAGCTATAGGACAACATTTGAAACATGTGCTGAAATACCATATTTAGGATGCTTTATTGTGAATCCTAATCATACAGAGATTACCTGTCCTCCCCGTGTCCTCGGACGTGACATGCTGGTTACTGGGGAGATGATGAGATCACGTGGATCAGTAGCAACTCTCTCCTGTGTACAGGGAACCTGGTTTAAACGTCACCTCTACAACATCAATGTCACATGTGATCTAGAAGGCGAGTGGAACTCGTACCAGAGCAATCAATGTCACCGTAAGTGTAGTTAGTGGGTAGCACCGCTGTCACTTGGATTTAAAGGTTTCTGGATCAAACCTTGGCAGATCCAGTCTTGTATGCATGTACA
Source organism: Armandia brevis (assembly GCA_035585475.1). Lineage (NCBI taxonomy): Eukaryota > Metazoa > Annelida > Polychaeta > Opheliidae > Armandia > Armandia brevis. The sequence goes on along the minus strand of JAXGGS010516700.1, from coordinate 2,807 downwards.
TACATCAGCAAGGTACTACGTCACATATACATCATGCACACAATGTGTTACCTAAAAGTCTAATTTAGAAAAAGTGTGATTTAATTCACCGATCCTTGTATTTATGATGAGTGTAATGAAATCATGTCGCATTATATTCTTGATATACCCTAGTAAATCTGCAGATCTATTTTTATATAATATATATAAAACTGACTGTTGTCTCCATAGCTAATTCAACATAGGTATCAATTAGTACAATTTTTTTGTTCCTTCAGGCATCACGTGTCCCCCGATCCCTACCTGGGATGGTTTGGAAGTATCAACCAAGCTGAACCACAGTGATAATTGGCAGGTTGGCTCCTCAGTGAATGTAACTTGCAGGAACGGATATAGCGGAGAAGAAGTTGGCACCACGACAATGACATGTACCGAAGCTGGAACCTGGGACACTGCAATGCTGCGATGCGGACGCGGTGAGCATAAAAACATAACATTCAATAATCCAAATATTTCTGACTGGTTTAAATATCCTCTAACGATAGGCGCGCACATTTACACATTGGGGTCTCACTTGAAAACACCTCCACATTTGCACATGTAGTGGCCAATGGAACAATGGACATTCCTGTGGAGGCAGAGGATGGATCAATAATTGGTATGGTGACTGGCGGAGTTTTGGCTGCAGTGGCTTGCTTAATCATAATCTCCGACGTGTTTAGCTTACTGAGAATTGCCAAAAAGCCGAGTTCCAAATGAATTGCATCTAACACGTAACATATTTAAATTTAATGATCATGCCTGTCTTTAGTTTAAAGTTGCTATAACATGTACTGGAGATTTAGCTAATAGACTTGTTTCCGAGGTCAGTGTGTGATACCTCTTAGTAGTTGATTTATCCATCATAGGACAATAAGATTATATACAAATGCATTTTTATAATAGAATTGTCAATTTACCTGACGGATAGCATCTATTGATTGCAAATTCTCGAATACGATCCTGTATTTTGTATCCAGGTAAAGCGAACGACTAATTAGATACATTATATTCGTATTCTATACATTTGGTCTGATTGTTATTTCAAGTTCAGGTATAAATGACGTATTTGTTTTTTGCTCAGTTATTTATCATTTGTCTTCATGTTATTGTCGATATATAAATGGAAAGTAGAAGCAGTCTGTATTTAAAGATAGTAAGCCTGTAATATTGGTTGTCATGGAAGATTTTAGCAGGTACATGTTGTTAAATGCGAGTTTAAATCTTGCACTTTAAGGGGAGCTTATTATTATACCTTTTCGACCGAAGATTCAGCAATCGAGGTTCCACAAAGACGCCACGAAAACAAATAATTGATTCAGAGATATCTAAATGAAGTGTTATCCTGTGTTTAATACGATACTAATAAATGTTATTTCATTAATTTCACTTCTTGGATATTCTATTTCATCCATCTAATATGCTTTTATGAAAACGAACGATAAAACCTTTCCAACTCCATGATCTATGTTTGTCCTGAGTAAAGAAAGCCCAAAGATATTGAGTGTATGACAACATCAACAGTGATATTAAAGTTAATGTATTCTGGTAGAACAGTGCTTTTTGAGTATGTGTCGTTGTAAACATTTCATTGTATTGTCTTTCCTACCTTCAAAATATTACAATTCAATAATCGATTGGCGTAAATTGTCTAATTGTACTGCGTCGCGACTCCAATTTCACCATTGTATGCAAATTTCGTATTCGCGGAAAAACAACAAATTCAAAGAAATCCAATGATAACATGTTATGACCGAGGTTGCTCCTCAATTTATTACGAGCCTCTGGTTTGGGTGGAGTTTTTACAAGAGATGTGGTTTCCACCTTTCATCTCGGTTATATGGCTGTTATTTCGGTGCACAACAAGTGACGATTTGCAATGTATACGTTTTTTATGATTATATTTATATATCCATTATATCTGATGAAATTCAATTCTAGTTTATTACTGTACAATGAATTAATAGTAAGACAAATGTTTGTACGTGTTACGCTTTCCAGTTACTCATCCCAATTATACCTTGTTGAATACCGAGTATGTCACATGGTGGGAAGCTAGAACTGCTTGTGAAAACAAGGGTTGGCAAATGGCAGTGATTGAAGACGAAGAAACCTTTAATGTTGTCGCACAGGAATTAGTTGAGTAAGATCAAACATAGAATCACAAGTAACTTAAATTCCCATACTGCCAATAACTTATTTATCGACCCCAAATGATGGTTGATCATTTAACCTGTGAACATTGTTGAATTCAAACAATTACATTAAACTAGCAAATGAAGACTCCTATGATACACAAAAAACCCTGTTCATATGGACTATACATTGATATGTGCCTATATAATGTACAAAAAATGTAGGCCTATTGTCAATCGGTCGCCTGTGTAATCCATTTGTATTTCTTAGTGTATCTTCTAATCCTAAAACATGGATTGGATTAACAGACGGTCACACAGAAGGAGTGTTCAGGTGGATCTACTCGACTCAAGTGATCAGATATGATAGATGGGCGGATGGAGAACCTCGGGGTGAAACACAAGATCTCCCACAGAAACAAGATTGTGTCTATATAGTGGATAGAAAAATGCATGTGAAAGACTGCTCGGAGGGATCGCGTACATTTTTATGCCAGCCACGTAAAGGTAAAAGCGAGCCCTTTAACTCTTACGCAATCAATCCTACATCATTAATCTTGAATCACATTCCAGATTCGTCGATGCGACGTCTCCTTATTCATATATCATGCTGCTTCATGTCTACCATTTATGAATAATGTTAATTAGGCAAGG
>JAXGGS010516588.1:0-27326 GCA_035585475.1 Armandia brevis | reverse complement strand
TAAGAAGTGATGTAGTTTGTATGTACCTATTAATAATTTCCTGCTGGATTTGTGAAAATCACTGACTTTCTGACAACAGTTGGAAGTATTTGTAGAAAAATAGTGTAAATACGATTGTAGCGTAATTAAATCGATTACCTGTGGATAAGGTAACGATAGTGTGGATATAAACCCGTATCTCTTAATCGTATGGCGAGAGACGAATAGCAAAAGGGTTTCCACAATTAGACACTTGCAGTTTCCATGGCATATTGTTTTATTGTACAAAATATATTTGACAGATGTTAATAAACAAAAGCTACAACGTTTTTCGTGATAACATGAATGAGTTATATAAACAAATACTCTTAATAGTTGTCATATCAAAGTCTTGCATGATAGCGCGATCTTTAAAAAAAATCTCGCAATAATGACGAAGGAAACTTATTTTTTACAAAAGCACTAGCTTGTGGTCATCTATGGGGTATATGTACAACTAGCTGCAGGACACAAGCATGATGGCAGCAACGTTAGATATTTTGAACGATTAATTTCCTTCTGGTATCATGAGTAAAGCGGTTGCTCTTGAAGAGGTCACTATCAAAGAATGTTGCTAAATTGTGGATATTGATCTGCCGGGCCTAGAAAAGAAATTCAAAAACATAACGTATAACAGATATGGACAGAAACAATAATCAAGAAATCTTCTCATGCACCGGCATTTTTTTTATTTACCTTGTCAGCCAGATCTTTCTCGGATATTTCCAAAGTCTCCATCTCACCGCCATATCGATTTCTCTGGAATGTCATCTGATCTTGAGCAAGTTGCTTCAGGACAAAAAGCAGAAGCTCATTGTTGTCTCGTCGGAAAGCCAAGTATCTTGAGAACGTCTATGGGAAAATACACAAGTCGTTCAGTCGCATTCAAAATGAGTTGGCTGGTGCCCAAGGATTACAGACTACATCGCACACTAACCTTCTTCATCGTGCGCATGATACTGAACTTCTGGGTTGCTATGAAACTTTCAAGCATAATTCTGATAGCCATGTTTACATCATCTTCATTGACGTAGTCACGAAGGTGCATCTTAGCATGGGACTCCGCCATTCTTATCATCGATTCAATGTGTCGAACTGTGATGGGTATACTGCCGGTGGCCTGCAAACAGTGTAGCAAATTGTGCATATGAATTTCGGCGGTTTAGAAATATTAAATTATCATCGTTCGATTAGAGAGGACACTTTGTTATTCATCGTAAGGTAGGAAATCCGTACCATGCTTTCTCTTCTCAAATCTGAATACATTTTGGCTACTTTGTCTTGATCCATTTGATGTAACTTGGGGTGAGCTTTCTCCTTTGCATAAATGATATATTTCTTGAACAACTCTTGTGGAATTGGATCAACATTAGTGGTGTTATGTATTTCGGGCTGAAATTAAACAAGTCACGGTTAGAGAAAATATTTTTTTGCTTAAGGTACTTACTTATTTAGGGTTATTTTATATACTTAATACATGTATGTGAATATAGTTTACCAGGTCATTGTCTTCGGATTCGGTCACTCCCGGGTGATGTCTAATGTGACTACCGACAACAAACTTAGCGAGTCTTTCGTCCTACGATAGAAATATGTACATTTATATATTTATCTTTTTGAGGTAACGAACATTGCACGCTGGTTAATAGTCTATATTTACAACAGCGGAGTAATATCACGGGTGCCGTTGTTTCAGTGGGTTGGTTAAAAACTTGCCTCAACGGGATCCACGGTGTCCCTGACTGTACATAGTATGTCGAACCTGGATAGAATAGGTTCCGTAAGATCAACCTGAAAGATTAAATTATAAATAAAGTATGACCTGGTATACAGTTTTCACCACTAAAGAATATGATCACGTTGATAAAAAAAACCTTACATTTTCTGAAAACGTAAGGGATGGGTCATATCGACCACCGATGGGGTTAGCAGCAGCTAATACAGAGCATCTAGCCTGGAGTGACGTAACGATACCAGACTTTGAGATAGAGATGCTCTGTTGTTCCATAGCCTCGTGAATACTCGTCCGATCAGCGTCGTTCATCTGTAAACAGACACGTATCAGAGTGAATTCAAACGAAGCGGATGTGTAATCATTTCTACAATTTCTCAATTGATCCTCTTCCTGCTTTTTACCTTATCAAACTCGTCGATCAGACACATTCCCTTGTCAGCCAAAACAAGAGCTCCGGCTTCTAGAGTCCATTCCTTAGATACGGGATTTCTTTTAACATAAGCGGTCAGACCGACAGCCGAAGCACCCTGTCCAGTGGTGAACACGACTCGGGGCGCGGTCTTCTCCACATATTTCAAAAACTGTGATTTAGCCGTTCCTGGATCTCCACAGAGCAATGCGTTTATATCTCCTCTCACCTTGTGTTTTCCACCTGAAATTACGGAAAAAATGTTACAATGACTTGTTAGGAACAATACTGTTAACTGCCAAATAAAGCTGAAGATTAAAATATTACGCACCTGGATTCTTAGGTTCGCCGCCGAACATCGCCAGAGCCAAAGCGCGTTTGATATCTTCGTGGCCATATATAGATGGGGCTACACTCGCAAAGATTCTTTCTCCTATTCGCTCATCCTTTGATAGCTGCACAATAGCTTTAATATCTTCATCTGTTAGAGCAGCGACTGCCATTTTATCGTCTTTCTTGGCGATGTGATTTGCTTGTATAACCGTAGCAAAAACTGGGAAACCATTATTTGTATTGAGAGATCCATCGTAGTTATTATGGTAAATTCCCGTTAATTCCTATTTAAACGAAGTACCAGGGTTCATTAATTAAAGTTGCACATATGTTTGTAAAGGAAGCGTCACGTCTGTTTGAAAACCATATATGGTCTCAGCACATGTAGAGCACATACTTACCAATTCATCTCCAGGTTTGCATTTATCAACAAGATCATCCAAAAGGATGGCATCTTTTGATCTAGGTAGACGTCCTGCAGGAACTTTGCCTGGGCTTTCCTGAATCGTTATTCTCTGATAATTTTTGTAGATGGTCTAGAATAACAAGTTAATTATATTAAAAACTAACGTACACTGTACATAGGACAGGTTCTGTACACTGGTCGAATTGTTTGTACACATCATCATTCGTGTGCTATAACGTACCTGTTCCATGTTGATTTCAAACGGGCCGATAGATTGACACTCTGGACACGATCCAGGTTTCACTTCTTGGTTTTGCGATTGATAGAAAGGCCCAAGTATAAATCCACATTTGTTACAGTCATATTTGATCATACTCAGTTGTGGTAACACTCCGGTGGTGCTTGTTACTACTCCACTGGTGCGTATCAGTTGATTCAAATGTAATTGTCTGCAATATTTAGTGGATGTTAGGTTTTATTATTCAAATATACATGTACTAGTAAATCAGATGTTAAGGACCAAACAGACAGGTTTAACGTTTGACAATACCTTAGTGACCGCAGGTCTTCAATCAACGGAAGATCAGAGATCCGGACGTGGATTTCTTTCACAATTTGGTCGTACCGAGGATACATGCTTAAAACAACATCTTTTGCCGCCTAGGAGTAGGTACACAAAGATATTAGTGTTATAGGAATCATCGCATATATGGAACATGCAAATGATAGAAACTTCGCAACTATTCGACTTACCTCATCAAATATTTTTAACATCTCCGCCGGAGCTTCGGGTAAGAAGTAAGCTAGGACATGTTCTTGTGAAGCAAGAATGTTGTAGTCCACAACAAGACTCTCTTTGTTAGCTTCAACCATTTGACGTATCTTTTCTTTGTACAAATTGTGGCCCTTCGCATCAACAAATGTCCTCAGGAAATTTTTGAACCGGTTGTAAATTTCAGTTTTAGGAGCCAACATTGAGACCCATTCTCTCACAGAATGTCCTTTCATGTCTTCTAGGTTCTCAATACTCTCAATCATCTGAAGTCGCAAATACCGGCATGATAAAAACCAACTCTTACTCTACGCTAAACAAAAGAGCTTCACATCGCCTGTGTGATTTATTGAAAACACCTTACCTCTTCGTCTTCCTCAGCCCCATCTGCAGCTCTTTCCGCCATTCTTCGTCGTCTTGTTGGTCTTTCGTCGTCGTCGTCAGAGTCCTCTGTTAAAATGGTTAACAAAGGGTTTGTTGGACATACGTGTATATATAAACGTACAAGAAGCACTAAGTACGTGGTATCAAACTAATCAACGTGTCGGGAGTTAGGGGATTAATATCTGACAAACCATAGAGAATTCCTGGCCTCATTCTGCCGGTGGCCCCACCATCTTCTCGATCTCTCTTTCGCATTTCTCTCTCGGCAGCCAGCCTTTCGCTGAGTGACAAGTCTGAAAAATCTGCTTCGTCATCCATATGATCACGGTCATACACGTCGAGCTCTGGTATGGCCCGATAATCTCTGCAAATATCAAAACAAATGGGCGTAAAAAACAGCACACACTGTAAATCATGGGGCAGTACATTACATGTATCTTGTATCATATCTACCTCTCTAAATTATCACCAAATAGTTCTTCCCCATCTTCTTCTTGAACGTCTGGGGCGTCACCCAAAAGCTCAGATTCATCCTCGAATGGCGGCAAATCTCGGTTAGGGCTCGACGTTACTGGATCGCGACTTCTCCCTCTACCAGGAGCAGGGCTCGTGGCAACAGAGAAGGGGTCCGATGAGGTAGCATCATCCTGAGTAACAATTTACAACAAGACATTAAAAGTTATTCAGAAGGGTACAAGGTATACTAAAAAGTGCCTCTTTGCACTTGTTAAGATTTATATGTGTTTGGTTAGGTTGGTTGGGTTGGAAATATATTACTAAATTGGTATGCAGGGAGTATGAAGATTACAAGGTTCATACTAAAATCTAAATAAATAGGGCTTATAAATATCTTGATCGTTTGCCTGAAATTCGATGATGGGCATGTGAAGCAGTAAATTGCATGGGTTGAAAACTAATTTTGAAATCCCATACCCCTGGCATTGTTTGATGTACCTTTGTACCTTTTCAATGGGTAGCCCCCGTATCAGCCTGACCATTGGGCTAACATAATGCACCACAAAAAATAACTTGTTGCTGTTAATAACAGCTTCAACAGCTTCAATAGTACATGCAGTTGTATAATCATATACGCTTGTGAATAAGCAAGCGTAAGTGTGGTCCATGATCTGCCGAGCAGAGTAGACAGTCCCTTAGTATATGTCTATGGTTATAAAAAAAACTTAATGATTTAGGGAATGTCTCAATGCTTTGAAATTCTTTCCAGCCAAATTTAAGCTACTCCATATAGTTAAGTCACCAACAACAAACTTATGAAAATCAACGTCTGTACGTAAAAAGCATTAACACAGTGAAACCTCGAGTTAAATGTCGGGTTGATTAGTTAGGGTAGTTCTGTAAGCAATTGCGAAGAGACTTCATGAATCACTATTTTTAGTGTAGATGCAATGCAAACTAAATCACAGCCCGTATTTGGGCGAGCATCGTAATAAAGTTAATAGTATTCTTCTTAATATTGTCCGCTCGTACTGTCCCTGGATAGCAGTTCTTCTTAATACATGGTAATTATACACATGCCGCTCAGTTAGGGTAGCACTTGTATTGGAGTTTTAATATCAAATAGACACGTGTAAAAATACTTTCAAAGGCAGATGGGCTATGTTGAGACGGGAGACAATTACAATGTGCAGATTTAGCAAATGATATCTTGCATATGTGCTTCCTTAAATCCCAGGGTATCATGTTCTCATATGAGATATTCTAAATTCTAGTATAGATAGCTACTGTCAACTCTAAATATTGAATGGACTCTTTAAATTTAAATGCCCGATGATCTGTGCTAAATAATTGATATTTCTGCCAAAGACACAGTTTTAGTACATCTTAAATGTCCTAAGGAAATACTGATGCGTCAAAATATTCTAATTAACTTACCGCCATGATTGTAAGCAAGAAATGTTGTGGACAAATTCAAAGTATCCTTTAAATATCTTTAAGCGTGGCTTCTTCCAAACGCTGTGTGTTCTTTCTTTATTAACTGTAAAAGCGCGGGAAATGAAGATGACAGGTCATAGGTCAGTTGTGAATAGTTCGACAAAATAGTTCATACTGATTTGGTTCAACATGTCTCAATTAACCATTTGGCTTCAAGATCTACAGACGAAGTGTTTCATTTAACTAAAAAGAAAGGTCATCGAATTAATTTCATTTGAATGCAACTAATTTTTATCAGAAGTTATCTTTCGGTGAGTAGGCTTTTGGAAAAATGTTAATTACTTTTCCCGCCATATTCTGTGGCGATCCTAGTGGGAAAGAAGGTAACGATTTAAAGGGACCGGAAGAGAACGAGCTGTCATGTGATGTGATGAGACAGCAAAGTAATCAAACAGAAAAATGGCAGCTGAAATAAAGCCATCCTCCACGAACCATCCCACAAATATGAGAAAACCTCAACTTGTCAGCAAGCTTGAGGGGTGCAATGATGATATAAACATGGCAGTGTTTATTCCTCGAGAAGATGGAGTCGTTAGTGTGAGTGACGACAGAACTGTACGAGTGTGGCTAAAAAGAGATTCAGGTCTGTATCCAGTCGTATTACTAGACAATAGAAACATTTTGTGTATTCATATAGTAATAGTGGCACTAATGTCATCGGCGGAGCCATGTCTACAAATTTTGTCGTACCCACTGACGCATAGACACTTTCATGTAAAATTATGCGCCATTTTCATATATAAAAAATCACACGCACACATTGTGTGCATACAACTATAGATACGGTCCCAGAAAGTATTTTTTTAGCCCACGAGTAATACTGTTGACTTACCACTTTAAGGTCACATTACATCACTCAATGTGATAAACGTGAAATAGGTATGCGTTATTGATGCCGAATTGTACTTAACTATGTATCACATTATTTTATAGGTCAGTATTGGCCAAGTGTTTGTCATACGATGGAGACACCTGCCTCAGCTTTAGAGTATAACCACGAAACAAGGAGGCTTTTCATCGGACTGGACAATGGGAAAATAGAAGAATTTCTGCTTGCTGAAGATTACAACCGGATAAATCACACTAGAACCTACCTAGCCCACCAGAGCAGAGTCACTGCAATCCACTTTAGTCTGAGCAATGAGTGGGTCCTGAGTTGTGGAAGGGACAAATATTTTCAGTGGCATTGCTCAGAATCAGGACGACGTATTGGAGGATACCAGGCAACTGCATGGTGCGTGTGCCTGGAATATGATGTCCAATCACGATATGCCTTTGTTGGCGATTTCTCCGGCCAAATTGCTGTCCTAAAAATCGGTAATTCTGGATTTGAATTAATTACCAACTTAAAGGGACACTCGGGCAGTGTCCGATACTTGGCTTGGGATGCAGCCAGAAAGCTTTTGTTTTCAGCCAGTTTTGACCAGTCAATAATAGTGTGGGATATTGGTGGCCAGCAGGGCACGGCATTTGAACTTCAAGGTCACCACGATAAAATCCAGTCAGTCATATATGCTCCATCCTCTAAACAACTTTTATCCTCCGGCGACGATGCTTTGTTGACCCTCTGGAATATGGATGTGAAGAGACAGGAAACCCCTGATTGGTCTGAGAGTGATGCATGCCAGAAATGCGACAGCCCTTTCTTTTGGAACCTGAAGTCGATGTGGGAACAAAAAACAATCGGAGTGCGCCAGCATCACTGTCGTAAATGTGGCTTGGCTTTGTGTGATAGTTGCAGCAAGTACCGGACCTCCATCCCGGTGATGGGGTTTGAGTATGATGTTAGGGTCTGTGATACATGCCATGATAGTGTATCTGATGCCGACAGAGCTCCGATGGCATCATTCCACGATGTTAAGCATGGCGTGAGATTCATGAGTCTAGATGAAGTGAAGAAGCGTTTGTTAACAGTTGGTAAAGACAGGGTTATCAAAATTTGGGACGTCGGAAGTTGCCTATGTTAATATATATGTGAAGTACTTCCGGTTTGAACAACGTGGCACGTTATTTACTTTCATGTATGTATACACGACGAGAGTGCAATGCAACCTTTAATATTCAAGTAAAAAGTATAAAATTATAACGCTTGTATAGACAGCGTAGAGCTTTCTTATTAGATTTGTTCTTGATGTTGATATTAGTTTAGCCATGCCTATATAATGTAATACATTGCCAATTAAGTATTTGGCCAAGAAAACTAAATGACCAAATACGATAGGTGCTTGAGAATGATTATGGGGGAGTCGTCATTGTAATTATCTGCTAATTACATTAGATGATTGTTTTAAGTAGTTTCCTTTAGTTTGTTAAGCGGCCACCAGCTGGCGCGTCATTAGCCGTCGTCATAGCGACGAGCGAGTTAAGTAACTTTAATCTAGAAGATCGAGATGGATCCCGACGTTAAGCACGGTTCATCTCACGGAGAAATCTATATCTAAGACGTTTTAAGCCGTTATTCAGTTCGTGCATTGTGGTATGTAAACAAATAAGTGTTTAAGAAAGATTTCATTGCTAAATTGTTATATAATACGTGTTATTTCGGAATCTAAAGTTGTATCTGTAAGTGTCTTATTTTCTCACGTGTTACAGATTAAACCACCAAATAAACCTTAAGACCTGCGGGATACGAGGGATTGTTTATTGCGTCTTATCCATATGCAAACGAACTCGAAACGATTAATAAAGTCAAATAATCTACAACGTCACTTAAAAGTTTACCTTCACGTAGCTTATAAAGTTACATAGTTTAATCACAGCATTGTGAACTCGTGAAGTTGAATCTGGGTCAAGATGGAGGCTGAGGCAAAGCAGGCCGCCAGTGACCGATCCACGATGCAGGGCGTGGTGCGCTCGTTGATCACCAGGCTGAAGGCAGTTCTTCGCGACAACGACCCCACTCGGACACGACAATGTGAGGAATTAAGCAGCAGTTTGTTGGACCATCAGATTAAGCATGATGCCTTACTGCAAAAAGTCCGCGACTTGTACGCAAAATTAAGCTTTGATATAGCTGATGTCGATGACAAGGCGAAGAAGCTCAAGAGTGAAACCACCCAGGCTTATAAGGAAGCTACAGACTGGGTGCTGTCGAACAAACAGACCTTCGGCACTGATGTCACTGCCCGGGAATCTCCTGAGGAAACAGGCGCCGGCCGAGTCAGTCCGACCGAGAGTATACAAGGAGCGGGTCCGGAGAAGCGTGAGACCGATAAGGAGTTAATCGCCAGGCTCAGGGAAAAAGTAAGCAAAATGCAACAGGTCGAGGACGATTTGGAAGACGCCCGATACCAGATCACCTCGTTGCAGTCGACCGCCTCGCAACTCGAGGAAGAAAACGCGAAGACGAGGGAACATTATGAAGTAATCGTGGACGACATTAAGAAGCAAGCCCATGCAGACAAGGTACAGGCCGATCAAGTAGGCCGAGACCTGATGGACGAGACACACCGCGCCGACAAACTTCAAGAAAAGCTTGATCATGAACTCTCGATGAGGCGGGATTCCACGTTTGCTCCACGCGGTGAGTCCACTCGAATGTCGATGGGAGGCGACGACATGCTTATGATGTCACAGATCATTGCGCAGTCGAATGCGTCAGTGATGAAAGAGATGCTGTCGCAGTCACAGTCCCAGCAGAAGTCATTCATCGACACTTTGCAATCGCCCAAGATTGAGATCAAGAAATTCTCGGGTGATTACACAGAGTATCACTCATTCATAAGCCGCTACGATGACCTTGTGGGGAAGACAGACTCTTCATACGGGGTCAAATTAAACACGCTGCTGCAGTATTGTGAAGATACTGTCAGAAAACACCTGGATTGCTGCAATTACAAATCGGCTCGCGAAGGGTACGATTTGGCGCGAACAATTCTTAAAACCAAGTACGGCAACCCATTCCTGGTGTCGCAGGCGTGGGTGGAGCGCATGCTCGAGTACCCTAATCTAAGCAAGGCCGAGGAGATGATGAAGTTTGCGAGCGAATTGAGATCGTGCTTTCAGTCGCTCACGTCACTGGGGTATTTGGCGGACCTCGAGAATACCGGCAACATGAAGAAGATAGTTGCTAAAGTCCCGAGCTTTGTCCAGAATAGGTGGCGAAAGATTAACAGAGAACAGATCAAGGCGGGAAAAAAGCCCTCGCTTAAGGATCTGATCGATATCATAGATGACACCGCAGAGGAAATGAACGATCCTATTTACGGTAACGCCAGCTTAAAGAAAGTGTCCGCTCCAGCAGACCAGCGGACAAGCTTCAAGTCAGGGTTCAAGAAAAGAGTGACCGCCAACACGGTTACCGACAAGCAGACACCACCGCCTGGAGCCAGTGGTTCTGGCGGACGCGTAAGTGGAGATCCGAGAAAGACTCCCAGAAAGATCAAATGTGCCTTCTGTAAGGAGGAGCATTATCCGCGTTCTTGCCCTCAGTATGTAAACCTCCTCCCGGCCGATAAGCTGAAGTTGGTTTACGAGAGACGCTTGTGTATCCTGTGCCTTAACCCGTCGCACGTCGTCGCCGATTGTCGAATGACGTGGACGTGCCAGAAGGAGGGATGCAAGCGCAAGCACAACACGACCTTACACGAAGCGTTCATCACTAAAGTCAAAGAAGGGGGACAACCAGTCGCTAAGATGACAGCAGCGGATCCCGACGACGAGGAGGATGAGTCAGACGATGACCAGTCCGAGGCGATGATGCACGGGGGCTCGGCTGAGTCGTACAGCGTTCCCGTGGTGCCGGTCAGCTGTCAAGGCTGGAAGTACGAGCTGGAGACCAACGCGTTGGTCGACACGGGGGCATCGCTCACGTTCATCACGAGAAGATTTTACGACAGATTGATGCTGAAAGCATATGGAACTGAAAGTTTCACGATGACGTCACTCACCGATACGGTCTCATTCGAAGCGGACCTGGTGAACTTTGATATCAGAGCAGTTGACGACTCGAGATGGAAGACAGCGTACAGGGTGGCAGTGGTTGACGAGCTGCCCATATCCAGCGCATATGTCGACCGAGTAAATTACGTCGACAGGTGGCCATATCTAAAAGAGTTAAAAATGTGTAAGCCATACACTGATACTATTGACATTTTGATCGGTCAAAGCAATGCTAAGTTATTCAAGCAGCAGCGAATGGTTGAGGGTCCGGGCGATGGTCAACCGTACGCGGTGCGCACGCACGTTGGATGGCTGCTCATGGGGCATTATGTTAAACGTCCTAAGCAGGAGAAGTTGAAGGAGGACCCGAACAAGCCGATTTACCAATACAAGAAGGTTGACTGCGTGCACATGTGTACACAGCTCACGGCTAACAACGAGGTTGACGAAGACCTGAGTAGAAAGCTTGATTTGCACTGGCAGGGCGAGGTCGTGCCTGACGTGACGCACGAGGACCCTGTTAATGCCGAGATAATTAAAATGTGGGATCGAGAAACCAGAGTTGTGGACGGGCACATGGAGATTCCGATACCGATCAAAAACGATCCACCGAATATGCCCGACAACAAGCATTCGGTTTTAAAGCGTTTTCGGTCGTTGACAAAGCGGCTGGAAAAGGATGACGATCTGAAAGAGAAATACGTGAAAAGTATGAATGAAAACTTCAAGGAGGGATACATACGGGAGTGTGTTGACGAACCAAGACAAGGCTACCTATGTTATCACCCTCAGCAGCCAGTCATCAATGAAAGACGACCAGGGAAATGCCGAGTGGTGGGCGATTTGGGGCATGTTTGTGGCGGTACCTGTCTCAACGCCGAGATACATCAGGGGCCGAATTACACAGCCGACCTTGTAGCCGTAGTGGTGAGGTTCAGAAAATATCAGATTGCCGTCACAGCTGATATTAAGGCGATGTACAATCGCGTACGTGTGCCGCTGAACCAGGTCGATTTACTCCGTTTCTTTTGGTGGAGAAGCGGGGTGCTGAATGGCGAGATGATCGAGTGCCAGGCACTCACGCACATGTTCGGCGGCGGTTGGTCGCCGGCGGTGTGCATGTACGGTCTCCAGTGGGCCGCTGAGCATTACGGGGAGGATTACGAGCAGGTGGTGGTTGACACCATATTGAAGCACTTTTACGTGGATGACCTGCTCCGATCTATTTGTAGCACCGAGGCGGGAATTATTATGATTACGGGAGTCAGGAGCCTGCTCAGTAATGTTGGATTCGACCTGATCAAAGTAGGATCGAACGATCAAGCAATACTCGACAGCGTGCCGGAATATGCACGTGCCGTAGAGTACAAGGAGTTGGAGTTAGACATGAGAGAGGATACAGTCACTCATACCCTGGGATCGGTATGGAAACCGGTTCAGGACTTGTTGTCTTTCCGCGTGGTAAAGTTAGATAAGCCAGCAACGCGACGAGGCGTGCTGTCGACGTCATCGTCGCTGTACGACCCTATGGGATTGATCGCGCCGTTTATTCTGCGTGCCCGAATCCTCCTGCAGAAGCTGTGTAAGTTGAAGCTGGGCTGGGATGAGCAAATTCCTGGCGTGTATAATGAGAAGTGGACGTCGTGGCTCAGCGATGTGCCACTCATTCCCAACGTCAAGATCCCGCGATGGCTGGGGATAATCCCGGACGCGGGTCAGCACTACGAGATCCACGTGTTCGTGGACGCTAGCTCAGAGGGCTATGGAGCGGCGGTTTACCTCACAGTGATGGATCAGCACGGTGACGTTGTGGGAAGCAACCTGGTGTGTGCAAAGGCAAAGGTGGCGCCCATGACCGCTATGACCATACCGAGGATGGAACTGACCGCTGCGGTTTTGGGAGTAAAGCTCGAGCGTACGGTACGAGCATACCTGGAGCTGGATTTGCCGCCAGCTACATTCTGGTCGGACTCGATGATAGTGCTCTGGTATGTCAGGGGACAGAGCTGGAAATTTAAGCTATTTGTGGCGAACCGAATTGCCTATTTACAGAAGCACACCGAGTCTCGACAGTGGAAGTACGTTCCGACCGAGTTAAATCCAGCCGACGCCGCTAGTCGTGGAATGTCGGCTACGGAGTTACAGGAGAAGATCGACTGGTTACGAGGGCCAGAATTTCTGAGTAAGCGCGAATTGATGCCAGATCAGCCGAATCTCTCTGTATCTAAGGATAAAGTGGAGTTGAAGAAATTGTCCGACTGCGGATTGCTAGCGTCGGAATCGCGGTCATGTGACGTCAGGAGGACGTTGCTTCGTTCTCACTCCAACTGGATTACGTTGATTCGACGAATCGCTGTTCTGAAGAAGGTCGCGCGATACATCAAGACAAGAAAATACAAGTGCAGGCCTTTCACGGCTGAAGAAATTAGATTGGCGGAGTTAACCGCTATCAGGCTCATACAGGAAGAGCATCTTACGGATAAACAGCGGAAAAGTAAAATGTTCCGGAAGCTGTTTCCCTACGACCATGACGGCATATGTAGAGTTGGTGGGCGCTTGATGATGTCATCTTTGACATTTGAGGAAAAGTACCCGCCGATACTTCCAGACTGTGAAGCAACTAGAACGTTTATCAGGTACGTTCATGATAAACACGGACACCATGGTATAGATCGCACCTATTACGACACCAGGTCGATGGTGTGGATTCTCGGAGGCAAGGCAGCAGTCAAGCGAGCAGTGGGCAATTGTGTGTGGTGTCGTCGGTTAAGAGGACGCCCACCGACACAGCTGATGGCGCCGCTACCTCAGGTGCGGGTCACTCCGGGAACAGTGCCGTTCGAGAACGTGGGAGTGGACTACTTCGGCCCATTTTATGTTAAAGTCGGGCGAGCACTGGTACGGCGATTTGCGTGCGCGATAACCTGCCTGCAGTCGAGGGCAGCTCACATTGAGATAGCTTATGACCTCACAACAACCGCGTTTTTGAACGCGCTACAGCGCTTTATGGCTAGGCGAGGGAAGCCCAAAGTCATAATGAGCGACAATGGGACAAATTTCGTGGGCGCCAAGCGGGAGCTGAAAGAAGCGCTCAAGGGATTTAACGACCGATACATCGGTAACAAGTTGGCAGTCGAGGGTATCGACTGGAAATTCAACGTGCCGCTAGCCAGCCATCATGGCGGCGTGTGGGAGCGGCTGATTCGCTCCTACAGATGCACTTTCCACGGACTCGTCAAGGGGCAGACCTTGACTGACGAGACTTTGGCGACGTTTGCTGCACTTGTGGAACAAGTGCTTAACTCGAGGCCCTTGACCCGAGTTACGGAGAGCGTCGATGATTTAGAAGTGATAACCCCGAACCACCTGTTGACCCTGAGAAAGACCGCAGGTATTACTGGCGACTTCAACAAAGGAAGTACCGTCAGGAGCAAGTGGAAACAGCTCGAATACCTTGCTGACATTTTTTGGAAACGATGGACGAGGACATACTTGCAAGAGCTGCAGATCCGACAGAAATGGACCAGCCCTAGCGACGATTTGAAGGTCGACGAGATGATACTCTTGGTCGACGAACACGCTCACCGGTTAGATTGGCCACTGGGGAGAGTAGTGGAAGTATACAAGGGGAGAGACGGACACGTGCGCTCAGCGATGATCCGCACACAAACGGGACGTTATAAGCGTCCAATTTCTAAAATTGTTAGGTTAGAATGCGATAACTAATTGCGGACTATGTCAGTCCACAGGCGCCGGTATGTAATTATCTGCTAATTACATTAGATGATTGTTTTAAGTAGTTTCCTTTAGTTTGTTAAGCGGCCACCAGCTGGCGCGTCATTAGCCGTCGTCATAGCGACGAGCGAGTTAAGTAACTTTAATCTAGAAGATCGAGATGGATCCCGACGTTAAGCACGGTTCATCTCACGGAGAAATCTATATCTAAGACGTTTTAAGCCGTTATTCAGTTCGTGCATTGTGGTATGTAAACAAATAAGTGTTTAAGAAAGATTTCATTGCTAAATTGTTATATAATACGTGTTATTTCGGAATCTAAAGTTGTATCTGTAAGTGTCTTATTTTCTCACGTGTTACAGATTAAACCACCAAATAAACCTTAAGACCTGCGGGATACGAGGGATTGTTTATTGCGTCTTATCCATATGCAAACGAACTCGAAACGATTAATAAAGTCAAATAATCTACAACGTCACTTAAAAGTTTACCTTCACGTAGCTTATAAAGTTACAGTCATATTCTGAACGTTATTTTTAGTCTGTGCAGTGGCATCAGAATTATACAGATATGTATCATGTAACATCCTTACATGTAGAAGTTGTTAACTTGTGTACGCTTAAGATTATCATATATTGAACGTGTAGAATAAAGCGGGCTGAATCGATTAAAATTTGTTTTATACTGCCTTTCGGCAACAGAAATCGTCATAAACGAATACTTTCAATTCAGGCAGAAATGCAGACAAAGGACGGACAGACAAATGTCTTAGAACTTCTTTATTTGTTAATACTGATAAGTCCCAATGCTTAGTAGACTGAGGCCGCTGCAAAGCCACATACATGTAAAACAACGTAGTGAAAAGCATTCTTTTATCACTACCTTTTGTTTCCCGCACTAACTTGCACCACTGCATTAAAATTAATACTAACTCTTTGGGAGTCAAAATGCTATATTGATTATTCCGTCAAGATATAGTCACGTTAAATACGTTTGGAACATCATTAAGTAATAAGAAAAGTTAAAAATAAAATTAACTACCGTATTAAAGCCATCCATGCCTAGAGGTACTTCAAAATACAATGTATTGAGTAATGATACAAATCATACATGTATGTATTCGACTAGGTGATAACACATGCGAATTATGCTGTTACATGGCTACATACATGTATTTAGCTTTTAGTAGGTATGACATTAGCCTAATTACTACCGTACTTATTAAGAGGGAAACCATCGAAGTTATGTTAATAAATTTTGACGAGTTGGGTATGAGAATAAAGACTTTGACTCTGTGATACACAAGGGGTAATTAAGCGGATTTATAATTAGTCATCCTAATGTTAAACTTAAATGTAGTTTTGTCCATAAATCCGACATATGAATCACATGAAAAGGTTGCGATTTGCAACTAATTGATTAATATGTCAACATACATATTCACATCGCCTCGGCGAGATTCAAACACACTTTCTCACATTCTACTGATAGATCGGTCTCGCACGATTCATCTAACTATATTCCAGATTAAGTAAAAAGTCATCACAATTTACAGCTTTTGTCCAAGCTTCACCATTCAGCTGTTACGTCGCCTTTGCGTATCACAAGTTCGTTTAAAATACTCAAAAACTAACTAAATTAATGTTAATGCATAGCTTCAGAAATTATCCTCAGCTTGCCATCATCGAGAAACGTATCCAATAAACTGGAGACATGGTTTGCTTGAATCATAGGATTAACTGCAATGACTTGATATGGAACAATAAGCACCATGCCGAGAACTTTACTGTACACAGATTGCTTTTTTGCATTACACACATAGACGCAATAGAATATGTTACAATCATCTAAGAATTGCGTGAGACGTCCCATTGAGCAAAATAAACTTCGTATCAATTTCGCAACAATAGCACGGATAGCTCAGCACTAGATGTAGCTCATTCATCTCTTAACAAATTTAGAACACACAGTCACATTTATATCGAGAGGCAATTACAATTAGATACCGTACATGTACATCAATTATCACATAGCGAATATTCAATCAGCGAGCCCCATCGATATCCTACTCACTGGAACTGATTCTGATTTGGCTGGTCTGGGATAATGCTGTGGCTGACGGGAGGATTAGGGGTTGCAATATGATTTGTTTGCGGTGTAGCTTGTGCGTGTCCTTGCGCAGTCACGGCCATGTTCTGTGCCGGTATTCCTCCGACTGGCTGACCGAGAACATTTGTAGAGCTTAAAGACTGACCAACCCCCAAAGCTGGAACCGCAGAAGTAGGTGCAGCAGACGAGCCTGCTCCTTGCCACATTCCCACGTTACTAGGTTGCTGAACCATTTGTGGCTGCATCGCTGGGTTGATAGCTTGTTGAGGAATCTGGGTAACCTGCTGTGGAACCCCAGCTTGGCCCTGGGGATATGGAACAGTTTGCATCGCTACTTGAGGATGTAGACTCATGGGCGGCATCCCGGGCACTGGTTGCATGCCAAGGTTCATCGCCTGCATCTGCTGATTAAGCCCATACTGCTGCTGCATTGCCATGTACATGGCTAGCTGTTGTTGTGCATGCAGCTGATTCTGCAGCATAGCCTGCCCTTGTTGACTGTAGTGTGCTGGAATCATACTTAGCGGGTTCATCATGGGGTTTGCAGGGTTCATACTAGGAAACACAGTTCCCGCCAGTTGCCCTGATCCCTTGCGTTCTAGCTTTGGTGACGTTTGCGGGGTGTCTTCATTCACCGAGCCAGCAATGACTGGCGGTAGGGGCTTGTCCTTCAGGCTAGGTGTTCTCTTCAATGCTGACCCGAACTGGCCTTCCAAACCGCTCACAAGATTAGAAGATGCCATCGCGTGAACCGGATCCGATACGGCCCGCTCTCGGAAAGAGTGATCTAGAGGGACCGGCTGATTATTTCTAGGTATATAAGTGGCATGGGAGTAAGGAATATAGTCCGAATGGAAAGGCCCCTCTGCAGCATGGACATCATTTCCGCCTGGTGAGGACGTTCTTGTAGATGACTGACTGTCCGACAAATACTTTCTGTTGGCTAACGCAGCGTTCCTTTTCAGTGTTTCTTCGTCGAGTGGCAGTCCTTCTTGGTTAGTCAAAGGCATGCCCATGTTTATCGCGGCAGCTTGCTCTGTGTAATGTGTACCCGGCATGACAACGGGCTGTGCTATTCCGACGCTGGTAGGCATCAGTATCATTCCCTGTGAGGTGAGGTGCATCGCCGGAGCTAGTAGCGGATGAACAGGGGGTATTCCGTGAGTCGCACTTAGATGTGTCTCGGGTACTATTGTTGAGTCACAACTATGATCACTAGCCATGGAGCACGAGTCACCAGACTCAATTTCTTGCTTCACGTGGTGTGCGAAGCTTTGGAGCTCTGCGCTATGTTTGTTTTTCATTACAGCGCGTTCTTGCTGTTGCCTGAATAGAAATTATCAAAAATCAGAGGAATCGGATAAAGTCTCAACATAACCACACACCGCATTTTTATCTTTAGGTACATAAAAGATCTTGATACATACTTGGCTAGCAAAGATTGATATCCTGGTTCAGCGACAATAGCCTGTTGTAAGGAGTCATATTGGTTTATCGAATGACTGCTGCTCATCAAGGGCGACATCCTCTGTCAAGATCAAATAGGACATGAATTTCAGATGGCATAAAAGTGAGATAATCACATTGTTTGTATAGTTATAACACAACAAGATGCACACCTGCATCTAGAAAATGATTTAATCTACGATAGGATCGAGTTTGAAAAAATACAACAGGACCATGTATACTATGCGCACATACTTGATAAAAAAATCAGATTATAGAGAATTCGCTGTCAATAGCAATAGGAACACACAAGATATTGAAGGCGTTGCGTAAGAGATGTTGCGAGAGGTAGTCAACGACATAACGAACAAGCGTTCTTCTAAATCAGTCCACATGGATATACATGTGTATACACAAAATAAAGAGCACCAATGGCGGATTCTAGAAAGAAATCTAAAAATAAAAGTTGCCAGGCTTGCCCGCAGAGTACAAGTTTTCTTAATTGATGTAAAGCTAGCAAATTAATTTGATTTTAACTTGTTTTACTGTCGATGTCACTTTCCTGATGAACTACGAGCAAATCATACTGAACTTTGTTAAAATTATGAATAGCGCATCATCGGCTTTTGTGGCAACTTAAACAAAATTGAAATATCAATAGTGCACAGCGCTCCGTGTAAAAGTGTGAGTATTAGTACGCTGCGTGTTTTAGAGTGCACTTTTGAATCATCTATGTAGCACCTTCTAGAACTTGACATATTTTGTACATTCTACGTGTAAGCATTATCATGCATTTAACTCATGGTAAAACATTTAGTATACTCTTACAATTATAATTGACTTGCAACTTGGAATAAGATTAGATTTGTTCATTAAGAACAGGCAAAAATTATTTTTAAACCACTTCAGGGTTTAAGTAGTTTTTGTATTACTTGGTGCAGGTCGAGTCGCCGAATGGGCTGAATGTAGGAGTTAAAAGCTAGTTCTGGTATTCTGCCGTCCATTGGTTTACACCATTCCATCTTTGTGGCGTATAAAGGCATCGCAGGGGCAGACTTTCTTCGTTTTCTGCCCCCACACGACAAAGTTATAGGACACGGCGGAGCTTCCCCCGACAACGGGCGCCTATGGTTAGTAATATGTGTGAATAGCGGAAGCGAGGGCTTAGCTCTATTTACTTGATGGACTGCAAGCAGGCCCGGCTGAGAATATAGTAACAAGCAATTGTTAGCAGTGGCCGAGATGAAAATGAATAAAAGAGTGATACGAAAACGTGGGAGTTAAAATTACAGTGAAATATATTAAGCATAAATACACAATGCTAAAGTAAATTCTAAACCGCAGACTCAGTATGGTACTTACGCTTGGGGTGGGAACAACGTCACAATTATTACTGGATGTCTGCATTGTAGAGCCAGTTACTTGTGTTAGAGAGGTTGCAATATCTGCGTTGGTTGAGGTGGGGAGGGTCATGCTAGCAGCGATATAGCTAGTAGTGGCAGCAATGGCTGAATCAATAACGTCCTGACTCACGTTCTTGACATTCTCAAATATAGAAGTTTTCACTTGTGCCACTGCACTGCCTTGACTGGTACTGTTTAATGGCGGTTGTGGAGGCCTCCTGATTGCAGTCACGGTAGACTCCAAGGTATTTTCTGGCGACTGGGTGGTGGGAATATAGAACGTAACTGGCGTAATTCCCTCGTTGACAGGAGGAATGCTTGACTCCCGTGAACCCGGGCCAATACTCGCAGAGCTGCTGGCACCAGAGAGAGAAGACTCAGCTACTTTAGTCACTTGGAATCTGATCTTTTTCGAAGTTTGTTTACCGAGCACTGATGTAGGCTTTGGCGTTGCCTGAATAGAAGCAGACGACTGCTCAGGGTGCGTAGTTGTAACACGCTCATCACAGATGCTCGTTTCAACAGGCTTCTCAGGGGTTGTCTGCTCTTCCTTTTGTGATTCACTGGTTTGTTTTCCATTTTCCGATTCCTCAGATCCTTTGATGGCCTCCTGCAGCTGGTCATGGTATGGATCATCTTCCACTTTCAAAACAGAGAATCGAGATTTCCTCTTTGGTTTGCTTTTCTGTGGGACCGAGGCCTTAGGAAGTGTAATATTTGATGCTGCAGTTGTTGTAGGAATTGGATCACTGGTTGTATTTTTACAATCATCACCCGACAGCATTCGCTGTCTAACTTTAGATCCACTACTCGAAGTCTCTTTTTCCGACTGGAATGTAGAGGCTGGTGTCTCCTGTGTGCTTTTTACTGAGGTCACACTAGTCGTAACGGCCGCAGAGACAGACGCAGGTGGATGAGGTACAACAGAACTGGCGTTCATGCCCGTACTGATGATCGGCTGACTAATTACGTGCGTAGGACCTAGAACACTGTGCACTGGAATTGTTGGTATCAATGGTGATACAGGTTGATGTGCGGGTAAATGAGGTCCTAAAGTCAAGGTGGGCGATGCTAAATTCGGACTAGCGTGGATCATAGCTGGCATAATTCCGCCTGGGTGAGGACCAATGAAATGTAATCCTCGCTTTGGACCGTGCAGCTTTTCAATCAGAGCTTGTTCTAAGTTGGCAAGATCAGGCGGCCTCTCCACCTTCCTCCTACCGCCTGGGGTAGCCTCGTTACTTACTGAAGACAAGGGGTGTATAAACGACTGTGGTTTCACGGGAGTATTAGGATACGCGCTGATGGTGTTTTGTGGTGATGCTTGGGTCGGCAATTGTCCAATATTCGAGTACGGATCAAATTGCTGATGATCCAGTTTCTTGGGAGAGGACGGAACCGCGTTAGACTGGTGCATCACACTCGCAGCGGCTGCTAATGCTTGCTGGTAATTGTTCGCTTGCATCATTGCGTACTGTGGGTTATTAGCCAGCGCTGCGTTCATGAGGTTTGGCTGAATAATTCCACCTTGAAATCCCGGTAACATCTGACATACTTGTTGTTGAAACAGTGGATTCATCATGGCCGCGTTTTGTGCCAATAGCTGGGACTGTAATTGCTGATACTGATACTGCTGGGCAAGAAGAGGATTATTTACAAATGGATTAACCGACATGGGCAGCTGATACTGAGGAAGCTGCTGAGGTTGAAGAACCTGTCCGGATGGTACCATGCCCTGACCTACCACCACCTGCCCTGAACCTGCTAACTGACCCGCTGTTTGTTGAGGATGCATTATTACCGTTTGCTGCTGAGTCTGATTCCCCAGCTGTTGGTTGGTGGCATGTTGCAAGGCACCAGATGGTTGCGGAGCCTGTAGCTGAGGAGCAAATGGCTGCGATTCTCTTTGAGGTGCGCGCGGTGGAACAACAGGAGTCCCTGTTTGATTTGCTGGAGGACGATTTATCTGACTTGTAGTTTGTACTACAGAAGTCGGAGGTGCGGATTGTTGTTGAGATTGGCTTGGTGCAACTGCTTGGCTTGTGGTTGTGTGAGGCTTGGTTTGGGAGGGTGAAGAGACTACCGAGACCTGCGAGTGCCCAAGGGAAGCTTGCTGACCTGCACAACTTGAGGGATTTGCGGATGAAAGAGCTTGACTATGAGGGGGCATAATTTGAACAGTTTGTGCTCCTCCGTCCTCGTCTCGTTTTGCAGGAGTTGGCGGCTGGTTTGTTATTTGAGGTATGCCCGGGGCTACTTGCATCTGTGGTGTAGATGGAACTGACGATGGAACACTATTGGCAGCACTGACCTTTCCCTCGCCGCCTTCTTTGAACACTCCTTCCTTCTCTTTTCGATACGTCAATTGGTTCAGTTTATGCTTTAGATTTTCGAAGTCCATATGGGGGTCTCTATTTCTCATTTTAGTGGTGGTGCTTTCTTGCGATGTAGGACCACTAGATGCTTCAGAAAACTGACTTTCAGATCTGGTGCGATCTCCGAGTCCTTGCGCATGCACCGGCTCCTCGCTAGTTTGTCTTGATGTAGACAAAGATCTGTCTCTCAATTCTAGTCCGACCTCAGTTCTCTCTCGTGAGGGAGTTGACTGAGACCTATCCCTCATGGCCATGCTTTCGGCAGGCGCAGGTTCTAGAGGTGCTGCATTGTCAGTGGTCTGCGGTTTATCTAGCGCCACAGTGGGCAAAGATGATTCGTCCACTTTCGTGACAGTGAACTTCTTGGATACAGGCTTGGCGACTTTGATATCCTGTGAAGGTTCAGATTCTCCTGGAGGGGAACCTGATAGTGGCGTATTAGGCGTCTCTTGAACGGGAGAGCCTGGAACGTTAAGTTGGCCATCACCCTCGGGTGATTTATTTGGCACAGTGGTGACACTGGTAACATCTGTGTCAGACTTCTGCAAACAAAAGGGTAGCAAATTGAGCTCTAGAAAATTCCATTAAGCAACACTGAATTGCCAAGAGAAGGCATAACCGCTGCTAGGCTGCAAATGAATCCTAAATGCAAAAGTGTCGTTTTTCTCTTATAAATGAAACAGTTAAAATAAAGGAACATAACTCGAATTGTAGTAATAATGATAACAGGGAAAGTTGATACACTTGCAACCATGCATGGTTTGAAACAAGAAAATTGTGCTAATATAATTTAGCTTCGGTTAAAAGTGATCTTATCGCTATGTGAGATATAAGAATTACAAAATAATTGAACGGGTAAGAAGGATGTAAAACAAATGTTACCTTTTCGCTTGTCTCGCTGGGTAGTGGTACGATATCTCTCCGGACTGCACTAGGACTACTGACAGGAGTATCAACGGTCGGAGGAGCTGGTATAGCAATCTGGGCCGCTTCTTGCTGCTGCTGTTGCTCACGTTGTTGCTGGGCTTTGGAAAGTGCACCTTCCGGGTCATCTTTGACGGTACATATCACGTCTGAAACTTGATCTTTAAATATCGAGGAGTGTTCTTTCTGTAATAACTTTTCTTCAATCTGAAAATGTTAAAACCATATTCATCCGTCGTGACAAATGAAATGTTTAGACATTCAATTCTCGTAGCCAGCAAACACAACTACCGGTACTCAATATATTCAAGAAACGGCATTTCAAGTATGTGCTATCTATTGCCCTTCGGAACGAGCGGAGAAGCGAGGATGGTGCAACACGATTGATGGTAACTTACCAACATCTTAGCAATGTCTTCTGGTTGATCATCTTCTAAGTTAAACTTGAAAGTGACTGTTGAGTGTTTTCCGATATCAAGAGCACATTCTACTAGTTCTCCCTCTTGTTCTATATTCATGATGGATAATTTAGGCATATTTTTCTCAAGCTTTTTCCTTTTTGACTTTGTTCTTTCCTTCTTTTTGGTTTTTTCATTCTCAGCGTCACTACTAGAAATGATGGGATGATGATATTTAATATCAAAAAACGTTTTATGAAATAAATTCTAGCTAGGTATTTCACATATCAAGATACGTTGTATATGAATGTTCTGTGACCTACCTGTCTTTGGCTGCAAGGGGTACGTTGGACAGATGCTCATCCTGAACTGCAGGGGGTACTTGCGTAGCTGGTGCTATAGCACTAGATGTATGGCTAGCTGGTACTGGTTGTTGCTGAGCTACAACTGATGGGACTGATCCTGCTGATGCCGGAATTGGATTAACAGCATGTGATTGACTGACATTAAGAGGGGCTGGAGGTAGATGAGAAGTCGCTGATTGCACTGGATTAGATGCTATGTGGGCGGGCTGTGCTTGTGCAATTGGAACAGGATGTTGAAGTGGAGCTGGTTGTTGTTTTGGCACTCCAAATTGCTGAAGCTGAACAGGCACAGCAGCTGGCGCTACAGATTGCGAAATCTGTCCTGGATGAATGCCTGCTATCAGCTGTTGGCTAGCTTGATGAACTACTTGATGAGACTGGCCAGGAATTTGTTGCTGAGACAGGTCAATTGTTGGTTCCTGGCCCTGAAATAGAACCAAAGATGCAAAATTTTAGGATATGGGCACGATCGCAAACTTGACGAATTATACATAACAGTCAAAACTGCAAGCACTCTAACTACTAAATTAAGAAGTACAAAACACGATTGAGTTTGTGAATAACACAATTGAACATTTTCTACCACAACAATAAAAGCTGAACAATTTCGGTTAAAAGTTCAAATTCCTTGATTATACATACTGACATCAAATATCTCAACTTACGGAGGCTGGGTATCCAGCCATAATATATGGGTGGGAAGGTACTTGTCCTGGTAGCTGCTGTGACAGTGGCTGATGCCCTGTTTGGCCTAGACTACCAGGAACCTGATGAATGACAGGTTAAATTAGAATAACATAAAAGGCATTCGCGTCCCATGCAATACACTAGGTAAACAAAAAGCCTAAAATATGCACCAATTTTTCAAAAACAAACACTTCCGTTTGAACAAAACAAAGCATGCTCACTCTGGTGGCAAATATACGTAAGAAATGAAAATGTATACAAATTTCAACACTGCATTTGCTACAATTAGACTATGCAAACAATAGAAGTGGGAGCAATAGTCAGGCATCTAAGGATGTCGTATTTTAAAAAAACTTAATATCAGCTAAATAATAGACAGCAGTCATAGTTGTAGTTCTCCTTTTAGAGAGATTTGTAATCGACGCATACTTACAGAATTTGCAAATGCTGGATATGCCATGTATGGTTGTTGAAACTGTTGAATTGGTTGTCCGAAGGGCATACTTGGTTGCTGGGGTAGAACTCCTGGGAATGATTGGTGTTGTGCAAACTGTTGAAACTGGGCTGGTTGAAACTGCCCATGTCCGTATGAAGATCCAATCTATCGTCGAAGGGGGAGAAAGGTTGGATATTTTACATGCTGTTATTTTGTTTTCAAGGGATTGGTAATTTTCGAAAAGACGAGCACAGGAACATCTTCATTCAAAACAAACAGGAAAAGATAATTAATGCAGACCCGACCCCACTCTTGCACTTAAAAACAAATTGCAACAAGGTATCATAGGGAGCTATGCTGCCTGTTATATAGTAGATGTTCGATATAACGAGGAATTCGATATAACACGGGTCTGCAGTTTCCCTAGATTGGTTTATCTATAATATATGGTACTAGGATATGACGCCGCTTAAAGGTGTGTCCCTTGGCCCCCGGTATCCGCGTCATATCGAACATCTACTGTATATGCGGTAGGTATTGTAAGTTTTTAAAAGAAATTTAAAGGTTTCATACCAAAGCAAATACCCTTCACCATAGAACTACAATGTATAACAGAAACTAAAATACCGAATATAGGAAATATTTACCTGTGGCAAGAATTGTTGTTGTTGTTGTTGGTTATGTTGCTGAGCGGCGACTTGGTGGAAATAATGAGCCTGGGCATCGCCCATCATTGGCATAATTGGCTGGACCAATTGGACTCCAGTATCTCCCATAGTTCCTACAGTTAGTGAAACACGTGTCACATCATATACCAAGTACATTTGTGATTGAATATACAGATCGATTGGGGATAGGCCCGATATTATTGATTCTAAAAATAAAGTTACCTGTTGCGTCTCCAGTTAGTAGTTGCATATTTGCTTGAAAGGCTGCTTGCGCTGCCGGATTTTGGCCTAAATTCCCGCCGAGCGAAGACGCCTGCATCATATTACCCAGGACTGGTTGGGGTTGATGGACTGAGGCAGCTTGAACATACTGAGGCTGCTGGGCTATTTGGGGCTCCGGTTGATGTTGAGGATGATGCATACTTGATTTTGGAGCAGCAGGCTGGGCGGGCTGTTGAGATCCATGTTGATGGGGTTGTGGTTGACTCGCGTTATTATTAACTCCTGCTTGTTGGCTTTCTTTAATTTCACTCTGTCTCCTCTCTCGATCTCTTTTTACTTGCGTCACTCTGTCTCTAATTTGTCTCGTTATGACTTTAACATCCTCCTCATTAGCGAGCCCTGACTTGACCTATAAGTAAATACGCATACTGGTAAATACAAATCGGAAGTACATGTACGTGTATAAAGATTCGGTACTTTATTCAAATATGACGTTATTTGATATGAGAGTTGAAAAAAACTTGCCATTTCTTGGGCAACCAATTCTGGGTCATCCTTTGATATGTTATAATCAAACTGAATAGCTTCGTTTTCTTTGTGTTGTGGTTTCCTCTTCTTCGAATCAACTACCCGCAGCCGGAGTTGTATAACTTCGTTGTTACTCTCCTTAAGTTCTTCGGTATTCACGAGCTCAACCTTGATACCCGTGTCTTCCAAGAAAAAGTCCTGCTGCAACAACTCTTTGACCGTGTATCTGTAAATAGAGAAAACACCAATGAATAAGAGTATCAAGCATGATCACATTGAGTGTGAATCAAGTGAGTAAAACAGTGGAAAGAGGCACAGGGAATGGTCATCGGACCGTTTTTACCGGTACATGCACATTGGTATCTTACATACAAACAATATTTGAAATGACGAATTACCATAGGTGTACGTTATTATGCATCACTACGATTCCCCTTGTCAAATTAATACGATGAACAGAAATCCCATTTAGCACGAAAACGTTCTCGTTTTTTTCAAATGGCATTACTGTGTATGTCAGATATGTGCACTTGTCGAGGAACACATTTCCCATACGGTGTGGTAGCCACTATTACAATTATTTCTAAATAGGAGTAATACGTAAAACAAAGTACGCACAAACCTGAATAATACGGAATACATAGCATCTTCACATCAGTACATGTATGTGTTTTTGTATCAAATACAATCAACACAAGAACGAACTTTGTTGCGGTTATAATATCCATTCTAGATACCATATCATAGTACAAGCCACAGTTATCAAGTAGGTCACTGAATCGTCTGGTATTCACGAATAGGAGCAAACACGAGGCATACACGTAGGTACAAGGGCATTGCCATGTGCAGCGATGGGTCTTGGCAGCTAGTGATTAGAGCAGCTCTACCGCGAAGCAGACTGTCTCCCGGATACTGGTGTGCGTATATGCAGTCTAACACCGGGCCGTTAGGTACAAAACCAAGACTCACTGCCAGAAAATCAATAATCCAAAACACCATACAAGCTTAAGGGAAGTTTACGGGGACGGGTCCAAAATAAAAAGAGGATGGCAGCTAGGTAGACCGCATAAAATGACACTTTGCCATATAACAAATTACAGGACATGTAGTTTATCAAATGTCGTATGGGATTTTTTTTA
>JAXGGS010516366.1:0-10987 GCA_035585475.1 Armandia brevis | reverse complement strand
TTATATGTTCTATCCCATGATGCTTAGCGCGACACATTGTATAGAGAAAGTGCGCACGCAACCCGCATAAGGTCTATTGCCCTGATACGTAAGTATCTATAGATACGGGGCCAAATATGCCTCGGAAGGTCAACCAATAACCAAGTGAACGTTACTTTCATGACTGGGTCAATATTTATGAAAGTGATATTTTTCTATGGGAACCAACAACATTGTATATGAACCTATGTTTAGAGAAGGTAATTTGTGTGTAGTATTCTGTGAAATACGTCGCGGTAATCCACCTGAATGTTCTGACAAGGGAATCGGAATCTTAGGGCTTCCACGCACAAGGTATTTGAAGTTTTCGCGCTTATCTCCTCTGATACCGGCTGGATACGCTTTCCAGATTAGCTGTAAGATTTACGAGCGGCTGAAAGCACATAGTACCCAATTTTGCTAAGCTTTCACATACATGCATACGAGAGTCGCCGTCTGATTGCTGTCTGACATTGATGTATAGGCGGCTGCAACAAAACTACCGGGTCATTTCAGCCAGTTTGTCCAGGCAACATCCTCGTGTCGAGCTGATGAAGATTCAGGAAAAAATCACTTCTCGGACGTGTCGGGGACAAGAGAGTGACAGACTGCCCTCCCGTCACCTCCGTCTTACGCCTGACAGCTACCGGCCGTATACCGGAGACACGATCCCCGGACTGGCGAGCGTCCATCTTACCCGATCTCCGTCTTCCCGGACTCGGCAAACACCAAAAAACTGCTTCCCGCGCTGGCGTCTCGGAAATTGAAGTTACCAAGGAGATACAAAATTCATACCCCCGGCTTAGAGGCGGAGAGCATGATTTAGTAGGTGCGTCGAGCGAGGTACACGCGTGTCGGGTGATCTACAGCTGCCCGCCCCTATGCGCGGCCCCAGTCAGCGCCTCGTCGTCGCGAGCTAATGCCAATCGCCCTCCGAAAGGAGATAAATGCATCAGCTCTGTCCCTTTCACCGCCACCTTCCACGGGGCGACAGAGGAACGCGGATAGCTCTTTATTAACCATATCTGAATGACATTAGGGTCGCGCGCTGGGAGCCGCGTATGACGGCGGATAAGGAGGGCGAGTTACGAGGCGTGGTCGGCGGGAGGAATGCTCGAGTACTGATAATGTGCCCCGGCACATGGTAAGGCTTCGGGCGCCAATATTGGGGCCTATAGACCTCTCCGCCGCCTCGGCGAGGAAATTTCTAAATTACATCGGCTCGGTTACGCGGCCGCTGGGAGGGCGCTGTCTCTCGTCCGGAATTTTTCATAGCCGGTATCGAGGAGTTGGAGAGGGCCCGAGGGGAACTTCAAAGCCGGTGAGTGACAAGAGCAGACGATAAAGCGCCGACACTCGCAGGTAATTCTCGCGGCTCCGCGTGTCTCTTCACACGTCTACCTCCGATCGTGGGCGCGATCGTAATGACGTCAAATATACACTCGGCCGAGGCTCCCTTCGGATTAATATCAATACTCCAGATAATCATTTAATGCTCGAACAAATAGAAAGATGGCCGACACAGGCGTGGTAAATCTGTGCCATAGTATAGACGAACGCCGGCGTTATATTGGCGATATCAAAACGTATGTGCTCTGATGCAAGCAGCCGATACTCGTTGCCCTTTCGCATTTAGCCAAGCCTAATGAAATTGCTTCTGGGGCGTTGAGTAAGTGCTACAGCTGCCGGAGGAAGAAAAAACGGCGCCTCGACCTTGCTGTAAGACATATTTACCCTACTGTGACATTGAAGGTGATAGGTACACTAATCCCGATCTGAGCAGTCCCCGCCTGCTCGAGTGCTCAACTGATTTGACACATGTGCGCCTTTGTGTGTGACCCTCATCCGCTGAGCAGTCGTGCATCTGTGCCAAACGGCCTGAAGATGCCCTTCATAGGTCACCTCCCATAGAGTAAGCTGCTGCACTGCGGTATAATACAGAACTCGGTTAATTCTAAATCCCAGGTGAGGTGCCTCTGTATTTTAAACTCGACCCTGGCGTAAGCACCAATATACACGACCGTTGAGCTGGTGCGTATTCTCCCTTTTGAGTCAAACGCATTGCTTTGATGAATTCAAATGGATGCGGGTGACGGAAGAGGAGAGCCACGATGACTCGGGAAGCGGACGCCTCGCCGCCAGAGAGCCTCGTTCTTCTGCTGTGTGAAGTTGCTCCTGCATTGATGCTGAAAGTCGGGATTAACTCGACAGTCGGCAAGGTGTGAGAAACAATTGCCGCGTCAGCTGACCTTTAAACTTGCGGGCTGTGGCGAGAACAACCCGGACTCGGGTGGTATGAAACTAGCCAGACAATACCAGCATGGTGAATAATACGGGAGAATACAATTAAAACAGCGTTTGAACGCGATGCCAGCTGGAGACAGAACGATTAGCGAATACTTCGCGGTACAATAGAATATGATTGGATGATGCAGCTATGGAATGAGTACTATTCAGCACGCTGTTGTCAAACCGGAGGATAACACAATTAAGCAGCGCTCAGATACATGTTTCCTATGTTGTATGATTTGATATAGGTCATCATCGATACAGTATATTGACAGGAAATAATGAATGCAAGGTGAAGGAAACTGCTGGTTGAGGTATCCATATACATATCTCTGTGATTTATTAGAATCCTACACCCGGAGCTGCGCCGTCACAGACATTCAGACAGGAAGCCGGCGGCTGCATCGAATACGCATTGAGGTAAAGCTGTTATAAGTCATCTCTTTCGTTTCTTCTCTCCCGTCTCCACTAGTATGTATGATGGTTAATCTGACTTTCAAATTACTTTTACATCAAATCTACCTTGTCAGTATAACGACGTCGCCTCTTTGACGGAGCCACCACTTTACAAAAACGCTATAGTCAAAAAAGTATATATATATGACGGTTGTCAGCATGTGCGCGTTCTTCTCAATCTAAAAACCTGTTTTATGTACGCCCAATATCAGAGGAAGCATTAAAATGTCGGACTCACTGATCGGAAACTGTTTTACCGATATGACATTCGTGTTGGGCCATATAAAAATCTACTCTCTGCTTATTCCGTCTATTTCTGTGAACTTCAGCTTTGGCTTCTGGCAACCGAGAGCCACTGAGTCAGTATCCAGTCCACATACGCAGCATTGACAGTCAGCCTGATCTATGTCCTTATTCTGCCGCCTCTATTGAGGTAGATCGAGACTAGTGTGAGAATGGGGCCAAGCAAGAACGTGGATTATGATGAGTATATCTTCATGGATATGGACCTCGGCAACGGCACCTATGACGACTACGGCGACGGTGACTATTTCGTCGAGATTGATGTCGAGCTGGTCCTGCAAACGTACGTGATTCCAATTGTCATCCTTGTCGGGTTGCTGGGCAACGGAGTGGTCGTCATGGTGATGTGGCGTATGACCTCACAGGTCATGCCACTGTGCGTGTATTGTGCCCTGAACGCTGTGCTCAACAGCACCGTCCTTATATTAGAGTCAGGCACCAAATGGTTGTCCTTGATGTCTCATTCAAACATGATAAATGATGCAATCAGCAAATCAGAGACAAGCTGTAAAGTTTATGCCTTTGTCAAACATTTATTGATACACATGGACAGTTGGATAGTCGTCATAATCATGTTCGAGACATTGCGAACAGTGATCACGCCGAGACGATTGGTCACCATGAACGTCAAGTACGTCATGGACGTGTTCGTGTGTATCGTCACGTTACTAGTGTGTTTTAACACTCACTACTTCTGGACATTTGGACTGGTGGATATTAATTTCAATATGCCCATCGGTTCGGTGGAATTCACCTACGAGAGACAGTATTGCACGTTTTTAACTCGGACGATCAATGGTAAAAACCAGGCGGGTAACGGGATGGTTTATGCGCTGATTCACGGTGTACTGGCCGACATAATACCTTGTCTCATCATAATCATCATACTGCTGGTCATATTTCGAGCCAGACGACGTAAAATCGGAATGTATGGCACGCACAAATGGAAGGAAGATCTAATCAACGCCGAGGCAACCGAAAGTTTGATTCTGGTCGGCTTTGTTGCGATCGGTGCTGCTTTTGTGCTTTGCAACTTGCCCAATATGATATATGATTTGTCAAAATTAGGAATCGGAGAGAAGACGCCTAGTGCCAAAAACCACGCCCAAGTGATTCTACTCGCCGCCTTCCTGCGAATCTGGAGGCATCTGAACCTTAGCTTCAAAGTGTTTCTTTACAGCTTAACGTGTCAACAGTTCAGAAGGAACTTATACGCCATATTTCTTAACGTGAAACGAGTCATCAAGGAGACACTGACGAATTGCCATTGGAGACCACCGAGCGGGGACCTTGATACGACACATGAAGAACTCATCATGCCCAAATCAAACTCTCTGGTGTAATTATTCACAGGAGGAGCGGACAGTCATGTTAGAAATAATCGATTCTCGGTATCTCAGTGATACACATACGGGCTACATTGTTCAATGTGTTAAAATCTTGAGTAATTTGATTTACACGGGCTATTTATTAGTGGTGGAATAACCAAAAGCTGCCTGTACTGTTGTGCACATTTATGAGATCAATAGGTGAGCTGTTATTTATGAGATGCTGTACGTAGCTTTAGGATTGACTATTGATGTGATGTGGGTCATATGAAGAGATGTTATTTATTCCACCTACATGCGCGAGCTTTTCTAACAATGCTGTGATCTGTTGTCATGACCTGATGACGGAGCCAGCAGTCCGAGATAGCATCTTTCGCTTACAAAATGTTGCGCTTATCTTCCCTATGAATCAGTTCACATTCATGTAAAATTGCTTAATGTTGATGAATACCAGCAATGTATAGCAGCAGCTGCTTGTAAAATATTTCGTATAAATAGTGTTTTATTGCACCTTATATAAATTGAATGGACAGGGCCAATTACAGCCTCTCACTAGGATAGTCCCACGTAAATTGTGATGACAATTAATACAATTCCAACCAGGAAGTCGGAAAAGGGGACCTATATGCGGTGTGAGACATTCCAGTGTAAACAGAGTACCTAGTAAGGAAGTATTTGTCTCAATAATCAATGGCTGCGTGGCATAAGATCATTATTGACACATCTGCTGAAATACATGAATTTTAAGTTAATCTATTTCACATCATCAATAATAATCATTTGTAAACTTCTTACAAAATATGAAAATTAAACATAAATGTCTTGTACAAGGTATACGGTGTCAAGTGTCCATGAAGTCTCCTTGCTTGTAAACAAATAGCATTAAAGCTTCGTCAATGCATCGGCTAGCCGGCCGTATAACCGAATAGACTATTGCCTAATAGAATGTTGTTTTATTCCTTCGGATCCCTTAATTCATGTATTGCATGATTATTTGTAGAGATTTAGTATTGGAACTGTAAGGAAATCTGACGTATCATCTCATGCGTTTCAAATGATTGGTATAAGTATCATATCTGATCACCGAACATTTTCCTGCTGAATATAAAGTCGGCAATGCCAATGCAACATTCCACTCAAGTTCGATGGTGTTTTCATTCGCTATTATAAAACGAGATACACAGAAACATGAACAGCTTCTCGACTTACTCTAAACGCACCCGTGATGTATACGTATTTAATGTTTGTGAGGAGAACTTTTTCTGATTTAGGGAAAGACAACTAGGTACACGGTATATATAAACCATGGATTTATTACACTTGTCAGTCGCACCGAGCTGAATTCCCGGCATCTTTGGATCTCATCTTTAGAAAGAAGCGATTCCCAAAGTAAACGGTAAACTTAACTACCGATGCCTAGCAACACAAGTATCAGAGTATTACCAAATTAATGATAACACGCCGAGGTTTCCCGTTTGCTCAAAGAATGTTTTATTAGTAAATACAAATGTAGAAAAAGATGTCTTCAGCCAAAATGTGCGCGTTCATGTACATGCTAGCGTTGGCTCGTGAATGCTGTACATGTATATACATATAAATATACCGGTAAGGCTGCATAAAATCGATAGATTCTCAGGCCCGCCCGTATGGGACCCCTGCACCAACCTATTGTGTTGTGATTTTTATAAAACGTTACCTGCCGCCCGGCCCCTCCTTCTCAGGAAAAAAACACAAACCTGCCGCACCCTCCTTCTCACCTGCAGCACACCCTCCATATATTTCTGTACAGAAACGCCGAAGACTGATGGACCAAAAAAGGCCCCTGCACCCTATTATTAAATAGAAAAAAAACCCAGCTGCACTCTCTATTTCATTTCAGAAAAACAGACTCACAAAAGACCTGCCGCCCGCACCCCGATCTCGGTACAAGAAAAAAGCTTGAGAATCTATTTATTTTATATATGTAGCCTAATCATTCAGAAGATATACATGTACATTATTCAAGATAAATCAATAACATGATGTTAATGATACACAAAAGATGATGTATAATTTATTTCTCTATATAATCGAACTTCATAGACCAGACGATTCGAATAGCAAATGAGCTTTAATTCACGAACCTTTGGTAGATATCTCTTGGCAGCATTGTTGATACTTGTCGTTGGTGTCATAGAAAGCTGTATCAGATCGATCACGTTCAAGTATCGTATGAACTTTCATACTTGATTAAAAGGCACAGTTGACGTGTATCATGTAATGATCAAACTAGCAATTTAAATGTGACCGATCAACATGATAATGATAATAATAAGTTATATAGTGATGCTTAGATATAGTCATTATTACAAGCATGTATAGGAAATACATTTAAGACAATTTGTACAATAATATTCAATGTTTCCATTTGATACAAATAATTGGCATTATGTCTCATATTTGACAGCTGTGACTTACGCATAATGGTAGTATTAGGATGATATATCCATCTCATCTATACATTAACCTGCTGACCCTTTAACTAAATGCATACTCAAATAACAAGGAAAGTCGCCTCAAGATAAATGTTTAACATCAGGTAAGTACGCACAGTTGAAATATCAAAGGTTTTTATATTTTTAGAAATATGGAAAAGAAAACCTTGGGGTTATGAATGCACGTTACGAAAAATGTCATAACTATATCAACGGATACACCTACGCTATGAACAGCATGCTCAATTCATCGTTATTTAGTAGCACTTTATAATTAGTCTCACGCAAAACAATAGCTAGTAAATCAGATGAAACGTCAACTACCGGGCACTTACATCACATAAATGACATCTGAGTAGAGTAATCGTCGCGGTATTCAGTAAAAGAATTTTATTGTACAACTTAGTTAATAGTTTGCTCCTGTGTTGAAATTATGAACTAGAAACTGTTGTCAGTAGCAGATTGTTTCATATTGAGAGTGGCGAAGATTACTAGACTCTTTCTTATTGATTTATATAATCAATAATAATTATTAATCTACTGTATCCATATCCTCTATTTCCTGTCATAAGTTATACAGTACTATTATTCATGATGAATTATTTAGGTAGTATAACTTAATTATTTATATTTATCTCCTATGGAAGTATATTACCATAGATGAATTATTATTGTAAGCAGTACCATGCTAACCTAGCCGATTGGCTTGGGCAATAAAGATTTTTGTCAAACTGTCAAATTGTCAAACTGTCAAGTATTGGTTCATGAAGTAGTACATTGAATTGAAAACAGTATTTAACTATTATACTACTTGATCTTTTATATAGCGGACTAGCCAAATCTTTAATTTTGAAATGTTAAGCCTTTGACTCTGGAAACTACTGCGCAATTCGGATAGGAAAACCCCGAAGGACAAAGGCTGATGTATTCAGTTTAAACCATTTATCATACATTAGGAGCATTTCAGATATTCGGACGCCAAAGATATTCTTGTTGAGGTTTCATCTTTTAATCAATTTTAACTTGATCTGTCCAGTATGTACGTACTTTAATTCATTACCTATATTAATCTCAAAACAAATCGCGCAACGTAAACAGTTGAGTCAAGTAGTACCGAATTATCACGCATTAAGCTGAATCTGAAGTCCCTTTAAATGCGTAGGTAACTTGATTCCTTTGACGTTTAAATCGTGCAAATGTAATTTTAGATGAGCTTCTTTCGTCAACCAGCTATCATTCGTGTCATGCCGATCAGTTTTGATGTGTGAAAAAAAACCACAAAAACACATTGGTTACCTTCGATGTAGTCATATTTGAGGATGAGACACATCTTTGTATTTTCATTAATTCGGTGGAGAGAGATATTCATCTCGCATTATTTTCCATGCTGTTTTGGATTAAAAAGTTTGATAATATCAAGCTTTTTCGCCCTTTCAAGAATTTCCCTTCAGCAGTGTTCCATGATTCAGCATGGCCGAGGAAATGCATCTGATAAAATGAACCCTTCCGGCAATTCCAGGGGAAGGGAATGCT
Source organism: Armandia brevis (assembly GCA_035585475.1). Taxonomy (NCBI): domain Eukaryota; kingdom Metazoa; phylum Annelida; class Polychaeta; family Opheliidae; genus Armandia; species Armandia brevis. The sequence goes on along the minus strand of JAXGGS010516366.1, from coordinate 2,586 downwards.
TCTTAAATCATTCATCAAATTGTGACAGCCCTTAACAAAAGTTGGGGGTCGCTTAGCGTATCTCATTACAGGCATCATTTTGTTGCTAAACGCTCCATTATGTGGCGACCCGAGGAAGCACCTCTTAATTGGTCCAGGAGCACACTCGGGCCTTTCAAACTCAATTGAGCATGGTAAAAAACTCACTAATTTGCCGCGAGTCTTTCGCGAGTGGTTGTAAACGATTACGCACTGCTGACTGTAGTGAATTGGATGTTTCCAGTATTTTAGTCCGTAATTTTATATTGTTCATTTCCCGACTGATTCTTGCGGCAACGGAAGCAATTTCTGGATTTGGTGATCAACGATGAATAGAAGTCGACTTTTTGATAATTGAGCTTGAATTTTTTAATTCCACGATCATGGACATCGTCCTTTGAAGGTACAATAAAAATTTCACCGAATCAACTCGGAAGAGAAGTGAGGCGGATATTAACAAGGATTGATGGCTTTTATTTGACCATTGTGTCCACTACGATCATCACTCTGTTTAAAGCAATCGCTGATGTGCCTATAACAATTCAACATTCAACTTCTTTCTTTCATCTATTCTTTAACGAGCAATGATAACGTTTAAATTCGTATCTTTACTTAGTCTGAGGAGTGGCCACTTCCTACCACAATACCCCGATTAGGTGCTCCGCCCATTTACAACCAGAGAAACTGGAACGCGTGGTTTAAAGAGAGAGGAAAAGGATTAAGTCGACGGTGGCAGAAGCCAAATTAGTCTCGTTGCCCTAATCTGCTACTAGGCTGCCCTCACAACCCGGCTCCGTGCTCTATCTCTGCTAGAAGACATAAAGACATCACGCCGTTAGCAGCGCGCCCACCTAGACAAATTATTTTGGGGTTTCCAGTGGCACAGAGGATATTACGGGTTAATTACATAGTAGGTAAAACGCACACAAATTTGAAGGCTCAGTAATTAACTTCTGCAATTACGGTGCGCTTTTAGGAAGATTAATGCGACCCCTGGCGATTAATTGCAACATCATTATCCATGATGGAGCTTAAGGGAATTTGGCTTAATAATCCGGTTGTTTTATTAATCACTCAATCAATAACTCGTCATCGCGCCATTAACTTCTCCAATATCGTTTATACAGTCGTTCATCACAGATGACGGCGATGTGATGTGATATTAGGACCTTCATACGCCGATAGTAATTGACTCCGATCCACCAACGGCAGAAGTCAGATCGCTCATCAGTCCATATTAAGGACCCTGCATCAGCAACCTTGGGGCTTGGGGGGCATCTACCTCATCAAATCTCCTTTGAGTCGGATTGGACAAAGGTGCATTGGTCCTCAATTTGTCAATATCCCTTAACAGCCGAGCAATTGGCGAGCCAGACGGTGGAAAATTGTTTCCGAGCGTGATCACATGAAATAAACCGGCAGACGATCATCTGAAGCCGGTGTTATCGTAAAATACGAAATGGCACCGGTGACAGGAGAGGATTTGATGCTTCCTCTGTGCTCACTTTCCTACACTCAAACAGTGACACTTGCACAGCTTCAACTGGCTAAGGTGCTAAATTCCACGCTCGGTAAACCTGCTGCCAGCGCCCGCAACAACGGTTCGACATGGTTTCAGCGCACGGGATGCTTCAATTGTTAATCACCTCTGACTTAAATGAGCATCTCGATGCTGGCGTGAGTCCGGGTCTCGTGTTAATTACAGATAGATTGCATGCAGTGTGACCAAAACAAGGATTCACTGATGATGGTTGGGATTTGTGTGAAACTCGGGGTAATTGTGCTGGTCCCAAATTAGGCAAACTTACACCTTGGCGTGACCGAGGAACAGTGCCTCCCCTATCATTATCTCGGCAGGCCCGGTGCTGCGAAACAACGCCCAAGTCGCGGACACCACCTTCAGTGAGCAGTAAAAGATACTCTTATATTGTTTCAAAAAGTCTGTCTCAGTTTAAGTCTCCCTGCTATTGTATTTCAATAGCATGACGTAAGTCTAGCCGAGACGTCATATCGTCTGTTAATAAGTTTGGTGCCCCAATATGTCATATCTGCAAAAGAAATTATTCTAAAACGTTAAATATCAGGCTCATGTATGGAATGTCTTACCACAACGGATCACCATCAATCTGTCGTCTTTTTGAAAAATTAAGCGATCAAAACAAAATATTAAAGTTGCGCTCCTTCGGGGATGAAGAGGAACTTTGTTTACGTTTGTTTTCAACTTCATGTATTTTTACACACCGACCTTAAAGTTATACAAACAATGATGCTCAGTACATGTAATGAACCCCATGGCAACGAGGGAAATAGGTCACGTCGCACGTTTATCCCAAGAGATGATTAATAACAAAGAGCTGCAAGTTTCCCCTAATATTCATCATCATACGGTGGATATTTGCTGTCAGTAATTTGTACTCTAGATAGGATATCACCAAACAACGCGTGCGGCATATTGGATGTTTTCATCACAAATTAACCTTTGCCATCCATCTATGTATGTAAGCGTCGGGCAAATACCTCGCCCTCTCCGACCGAGTGCAGCTTTTATCGGGGCCATTCATTCTGCCG
>JAXGGS010516255.1:0-10988 GCA_035585475.1 Armandia brevis | reverse complement strand
CCCCCCCCCCCCCCCCCCCCCCCCCCCCCCCGAGAGGTCTCTGGGAATGGTTAAATTAATTAACCCCTAGGACTATCGCCAATAGTTACTAGCAATACCCGCGGGTAACAACAGCTAGTTTACATATATCTTTTAAATGTTCAGAGTTAATGATCGATAGCGGCTATGCGTCGGTGTTTCTCTCCATGTTTATATCACATACATCCAATATATCGATACAATATAGTAGTGCAAGACTTCCATAACTCAACCTCAGACAAAACCTACAGAAAGATCAGCCTGGAAGTCATTCGTAGTTGGCACGAATTTGGTGGTTTAGGTCCATAATTTTGATACATTCTAGTCATGTTTGGACGGAAATATCTTTAATGTTCTATCTCATTTGTACATATGTAATATTTTGTGTAGGATTATAAATGAATAGAACAAAATAAAAAAGAAGTTCAGTAATTATTCATTAATGTCGTGTCAGATTATGCTGCATACGGTTTCAGAAATTATATGAACATTCTTTTAAGGGAAGGGGAGACTAACTCTGCTTTTGAAACATTTTATTATTTCATCTTTCATAATAACTAAAATACATGAATGTTGCTTTGAAATTTTGCAAATACATTGTCCGATATTATAGATGTTCGGATTATAAAACGGTAACACAATTATATCGTTCGTAATAAAAGGGCTGAAAAGAATGTTGATGTTTATATCTAAAAAAATCATTCCAGGGAATATAATAGTTAAGGCTATTGGCTTAATAGATGGAATTTTTAATCGAGCTATAGACTATTACATATCACAGGTTTGGAGCACTAACAAGTGGGTGATAAAATAACCGGTGAAGTCAACTTAAACGGACTCAGCTTGATGAATTGAAAATGATGCCGATAACGGTATCTAATATATAAATAATCAAAAACATATTATGAATGATTTATATAAAATCGTACATGTCCTTAAATGCTTACTATTTACAATTATGAGATGTATATGAAGTTATCAACATTAACACTAAAGCATTTATACAAATATAAACCGGTCATGGTTTATATTAACATTCTTTGCATATCGAGTTTTTTTTTTTAGGCACATTTTTACCTCAAACAGATCTGATGATACATGAATAATACTTAAAACTGATACACGTAAGGCAGACAACACTATCACATTTTGTTGGAAGATAATCTCATCTGTAATTTGGCAAATAAGTCAGCAGCCTTATTTCCAAGTTTGATTTTCCTTTGCTTCGGTGACGTTTCAGTTTGTTTAGCACCGAGTTTAGGGCTGTATTTAACCGGTGGATCAGTAGTATCGGTGGGAGATCGAGCCCTAGCTTGTTCAACTTTCTCACGCTGTGCCGTCAGCAGACGGTCGTCCTTTAAACTAGGTCTACGATGAATCTGGGTAGATTTTCTTGGCTGGGCGACCTCCTGTTCCGTTTCTACATTAATGTCATGTGCGGTGCCGTGCGAGTGGGAGCGCCGGTGTCCAATAACAGGTTCTTTCCTGCCTGACGTCGTAGGTTTCTTCCTCTCTGTCGTTTGAGGTTTGTCTGGTTTAGGATTGTCTGAAGGTCCGTCACCTCCAGCTGAGGGTGTGGAGTTGTGTCGAATTCGCTGCCCATTTCCATCGCGATTTTTAGCAGCTTTAAGCGTTTCCAGTGAGATACATTGTCTAAGGATGGCGTTTGAGTTCTGAAGCTTCTGTAAGAACAAACAAGTAGATATTGAAGACCGCTAGTTAGACAAAGTTCACTTAATGATACACGGATTCGTTTGATATGACTGAATGTCTCACCCCTTGGGCTTTGCTGAAGCTCGAGCTTCTACGGACCCTTGGAGAACTTGGAGCCTGAAGTGGAACATTTGGCGTTTTTCTGTCCTTCGGAGCCGGTGACTCAGGTCGGTCGGGAAGTGCTTGTAGATTTGATAAGTCAGAGGAAGCCCTGTGAAAATAAAAATCATAGTAGATAAGATGAAAACCTCTAATTTACCTGTACGACTTTAAGATCAGTACGACACGAGGAATAATACTCATACTACTTCATACTTGCAAATGAAACGTACCGTTTATGGTTGAAAGCCGTCTTTACTTTGGGCGTAGTACCGTCTTTCTCTTTCCTGCTCGGTCTTCTGACGACTGCATGCACACCGTAAGTACCATCCTTTTCTGTTTTACCGCTGCTGCTTCTGTTACTGCCCGAGCTGTCAGCCTCATCTTCTGAGCTGGTAATGTTTCCTTGCTCAGACTTTGTTCTCCTTCGCGACACTCGACGTTCAGGCGTATGTTCCCGAGCAACCAGTCCTTTTGACAGAGGCGGTTTTTCAATGACCTTTTCTGATTTATTTGGAGTGTTGTTTAGACGATTCATAATTGCCCCGAGCGAGGAAGCTCTGCGTTCGCTCTTCTCTTTTTTAGAGCGCGATTCTCTTCTTCCTCTGGGATCGTCGTCATTGTTGCTGTTAGAGGACTCTAGATGACAAGACACTTGACATTTTACGGACTCGTTTTCCTTGGCTGACTGGCTTTGTTCTTTACTGCTGGCTGAACTATCTGGCTTATTGTCAACAGATACTTTCAGTTGTTCCGCCACACTTTTGGATGATTTTTGATCACTAACAGTTTTGCTTGTGTCGGTATTGATATCGGAGGAAGATTTATTATCGGAGGAGGATTCTTTCTTGTTCTTAAACGAATTTCTACGTCCAATTGTTGGTTTCCTGGGACTTGTTGGACCATCAGGAGGCTTCGGCACTAGGACTGCAGAGACTCCCTTATCAGAATCCACATCGATGTTTAGCTCCTTGGTATTTGCTGGCGATGTGTTGTTACTCGAAGACTCGTTGCCAGAGTGTTTTGAACCTGCATCAGAGGGACGCCTTGACAGAGAACTTTTTCTCGAAGATCTACCGCTTGAGGATCCCGTGGAATACTTCCTTTCTTTAGTTTTATCAGTTTCCCACGATATCCGCCTTTCTTTTGTGCGTTCAGTGTCTGGTTTCTTTTCACGCACAGAAGCTTGGGTATCAGCATTTGGGTTGCTCTTGTCTAGACTGTCCCTAACAGTAGTCGAACTAGACAGTGTATACGTCGCTTCGAAATCTGGCTTAGTTCCAATAGGACTGGAAGGCTTACTTCCGTCTTTTCGAACGAATACCGGAATTTTTGAAGAAGCATTGAGATCCAATTTCTTGTCTTTAAAGTCTTCAGATTTCTTAGTGTCCAGATCAATGGTCGATGAATTAGGACTCGCCTTAAAGTTCAAAGCGTATCCTTTGGATGGTATTATGTCTTTTGGTAACAATTTGTCGATTGTTTTGGCAGTTCTTTTCTGGTCCAAGATATTTGCAATGCTTCTCCTTGCAGTGTTATCGTCTGGGTTGCTAGATTTAATTTCCTCACCAAAATCCCTTGACCTCATCGGTGACTTCAATTTCTTCTCTAATTTTTCTAAACGTTCGAATAAAGCACTTCGTCGGTTATGTTTGGTGTCCTCTTCCTCCTCTTGAACAGCCTCCTGAACTTGTCTGCTTGGACTAGAACTAGCTTTAGTAGGTTTACCAACGGTGTTTGTCGGTGATGTCCAGTACCCCGAATCTCCGGACGGTGATTTGTCTTTCACAAATGCTGGAGGTATATCCACACCGCCCAGGCCCGGGCGTCGGGCTTTCATAGGTCCGTGTGTCTTTGGAGAAAGTCTGTATGAACTATCGTTCTGCAGACTATTGGTGCCCCCTGGTGAGGCAGACGGAGAGGTTCCACCTTTATCAGATTTAGGACTCTTCTCATTAGTGTCTTTGTAGTTACTTGAAGGCTTATTAGGAGGGTCACCACGTCCATTGTCTCCTATAACAAATTAGGAATAGGATTATACATGGAAGCCTAGTTTCGGATATTTGTCATAGATTGAAAGTGTTACAAATCAATTATTTTAGGTTTTGAGATGTACTGTTTAATAGGTACCGTACCTTTGCCTGGTTTAGGTGGTTTTGGGTCGTTGTCATCCCTATCGTTACCAGGGGGGCGAGGACTATGACTGTCATCACTATCAGAGTCAGGACTGATAACTACCATGTTAGAGTCATTAGATTCGCCGATAGCAGAAATCCCTCGCACGGTAATCCTGCAATAATCATGAAAATAACAGTTGACTTGTTACAGTAGTATTTTGGAACAAAATCATACAATTTTTGTTTTGGAATTGTTTATTAATATTTACCTGTAAGTATTTTCAAGATTTAATCCTTCAATTAAAGCCTTCAGTTGTGCTCCAGCAACCATTCCTTTGGGGAAGCCGTTGACGTATATCCGATAACCCATAACTGGTTTATTCGTGGGCTGATCTTGGGCGTTCAGTATAACAGACGGTTGCCAGAACAGGACGACATTATTAACATTGTGTGACTGAGCTCGTAGTTTTTCTGGAGCGGTTGGTACTCCGGTCGCAGGTACTTTTCGCACAGCGGTACTGCTTGATACAGCTGCTGTGACTTTAAATGATCCTGGTAAACAAAACAATGTGTCCATTGAAATATGCTCATGATGTTGACAACATCAGAAAATGCAGGAAGTTCAAATGAAATCTATGGTTACCTTTTTGGGACTGAGATTTTGGAGAATACTCAGCGAGGGAATCATCATCAAAGTCCATACTCAGACGGATTGACTCAGCAACTGCATTAAAATGGAAAACACAACCTAAATGCGTGTGTGGGTTGACATACATATCTATGTTTTCAACAGGCACGAAGGAATTCGAAAACTTACTCTAACATGAACTATACGATATACGTGCCTACCTGTATTTTCTTTGTGGGCTGCTATAGGGCCTCCTGAGAAAACTACATTTGACATAGAACTAAGCACCTCCTGAAGTTGTGACACCTAGATGAAAAAAAAAATATGTATGCATGTATATGATTTTATTAACTTAGCATAGCAAGTGAGTTTTAACAGATAACCGATGGGAGTATCTGCTGTTACATAGTATCAAAAATGAGATAAATGAAAAACTTGGAAAAAGAATTATGTGTTAATTAAATATTTGTTTCATATACGTTTAACGTAGGTTTTGATACATTCAAGAAATTAATATGAAACAGTAAACTCATGTATTAACACTGAAGCCAGTACTCAATTTTAAAATAATACCGATAAACATTTCTTGACGTACCTGCTGTTGAAGATTTTTACATGCACTCTCCAGTTCGACTTCCTTCTGAGAGGTTTGCACAGTACCGACGGACAGTTGACTAGCATTTACATCCGCTGAGTGGCTGGGATAGGGGACAGATCCTGTTGGCCCAGTCATGGTAGTTTGAGGAGACCCTGCACATAGCTGAGGTCCACGGGGAGACGAGGAGCTTCCTATTAAAGCCCCGAGAGAAGCGGGCGGGACGAGTCCAGCCAAAGGTAATGATTCTCCGCATGCCTTACTGAGAGATTCTAAAAACTGTTGCGTTTCTTCAACACTAGACCGGGCCTCCTGGCTCATATAGTTTATAAATGGGGGGTGAGAAAATTGTTCCTGAGATGAAACGACTTCTCGTTTCCAGTCCTGAAGGGATTGTACCTGTGAAATCATATTTTTGTTACAATTGATTTCAATGATACATTGTTTTTACAGAATGTGATGCAACGTGCTAATTTTGTTAATATTTACTAACCTGTTTCCACAAGTGTTTTAATGCTTCAAGTTGCATTGCCCTCAACGTTTTCTCTTGTTCGTACAAGCCTTTTTGTCTGTCATGGAGAGAGAGAAAACACGTGACAAGTGCTCACACCACACACTCAATTGATTATTCAATCCTATCTCTAGAGGGTAATCTATATCATTGTTTTATCATAAATTATCCTGCCTTTCAGCAAAAGAAACTTACTTCTCTAGTTCGACCCTGAGGTGTGTAATGTGTTCTTCAGCTCTCTTAGCCCTGATTTCCTGACGCACTCGCAGGATACTCGGATCCTTTGATCGCGCCATGAAGCCTCTCCACAACGCCTGTAGCTTTGTAGCTGCTCGAGTTTTCTCCTTGACTGAAGGAAAAAGTAAAGTCTGGTGATAAGCAATGGTCGAGAATTCGTTCATCTAGGATCCGAGTTGGGGTGGGACGTTAATGAATTTAGAGGCGTGTGAACTGGAACGATCCTCCATTCCACACAGTCCGTAACAAAGGTGACAGCATGCACAAGATTTAGGTGCGAAGTGCACAGACATTCTTAGCTGTCCTGATATAAGTGTGGTTTAGCAGACACGCTTATAAAGAGACAAAGACACCAACTCGTTCGTTCCCAGGCGAGCAGCATTTTTGATATTCCTCCTTTTACGCTTAATGGACTGAGACGCACTTCATGCCAATTCGAAATATTTATAACGGTTCCTTGAATAGCACACGCTAGATTATAACGATTCCTCGATATGAACAGTCATGCTTTTCTTCGGGTAAAGATTTACCCAAGGTTCATGTAAATGCACCATTACCATAACAAGACAAAGGCACTCAAGCTTGCTGCCCTTAGAAACAAAACTAAGCCCCACACGGACTGACAACTTGAGTACCGTCTGTCCCCGAATGCAATAACTAGTACTTTTTACACCAAAAAATAGCCTAGGGCATCTTGAAATCTCAGTTGAGTATCATAATGCACTATTAGGGATTTTTTTGAAATATCTCAATGTCTTTACGACAACGAGTTAGAAACTCACTTCGCAAAGGAAATGTACTGACAAAATATAAAATTCAAACAATTCTATCACGCTATTAGTCGTAAATTCAGGGTTCTCCACAGGCTATGTAATGCTGCATCCTGAGACCACAGTTTATGTTTTAAAGATAACGACATGGGCTTAAACTGATGTCTAGGCGTGTACATGTAATGTGTTCGGACGCACCCGTGTCATAAAATAGGAGCGCCGCAAAGGCCCCAGAGTGCGTCAAAAATACAATCGGACGCCATCAATTACTTTCGGGAAGTTGAAGTTAAAGTGGAATGAAGGAGGAAGATAATTATAAAATCTTGTTTAACACAACAACACGGGTAGGGAAACAACACAAAAGACAATGAAGCGTTTGTAGGACGACGAAAGTTCTCACAGAAAAGCTTTTCAAACCCAGCAAAAATGTAGGAAGTAATCTTGTTAGGTCTTTTTAGCCAATAAAGTGATCAGGGCTTGATGTTGTAAAGCAATACTGCCTCTCAACGACAAAGAACCCTTTTGAGCTGGAGAGTCAGAACCGTGACTTTTAAGCATACAAGTATCTCTAGTGGCAAACAGCCAATTGAGTTTATCTTAATTCATTCATCTAACACGTACAACCCTTAGGTTACTCATGTAGCTTCATGTCACACAATTTGTGAAATAATTAATAACTCACATTTCGGATCATTCTCTGTACAGCCAGTCTGAGGAGAGGTGTCTCGACATCCATCGTTGCGCGCATTAACAGGGTGAAGAGCCGCATTTGCTCGGTGATTGGCCACTACCTTCTCGAGGTCTCGTCTGCTGGGGCTGGTGTATTTTTCTGGGGTGTACTGAGACCTATATGGTGAACTTGACATAGAGGCTGACACTGATGATTGTACGTCGGAGTTGGGGTCCTGAGATCTACCTATATCCCTCGGATCTTGTGACCTCCTGGACTCCTTCTTCGACTTTCGACTAGCCAATAACGCTTTGAGAAGTTTAAGTTCCAAGGCTGTGTTATTCCCATCTGAAAGTTTACTGTCTGAATCACTTTCCAGGTCGAGCATTTCGATTGCCCTAGTTAGTGGCGACTGTGAACGTTTTCTGGTGTGCGCCTGAGGCTGGAGATCTGATGGTGTAGGTTTGACTATATCACTCTGAATTTCCTCTGATTGCGTCACAAGAGCACTGCCGAAGTTGGCGGCTATTCTGCTTTGTTTGCCCGGGGCTGCTGCTTTAATTGGTCTGCTGTCATATTGTTCGTAACGTGACTTATGTCTCTGAGAGTCGGGGTGGGCAGTAGAGGGTCGTGCAGCTTCTGGTTGTGAGGTGACACGAGATGAGGTGGTTTGAGGTTTATCCGTGGCAGCGGGTGCGGTTTTTGGTCTTTCTCCGGGCAAATTAAAGGGGTTGAGGGGACTCATCGATAGCTCCGAGTGTAGTGGCAAGTACCTGGTCTCGCAGTCCAAAAGGCTTTGTGACTCACTTTCTGTAAGCATGAATAGCAAAATTTTTTGTTAACAAATTGCAATTCGGGTCAGATTATCAGGAGTACACAATCGTGTATGGACATGAAACAAATGACTTTGACATTTGACACAGGCGTCAGAAACAAAAGAGGCATTCAACAAATACGTATCTCCAAAGCTGGAAGAATTGTATTTCTTAAACATGGATTTTACCAGTAATTCTGCTCAGTCGGTCGAAAACCTTGCAGGCAACATAACGGACTACCGGTATATACATCATTATAAATGTTTCGACTTGCAACCCGAAAATACATTAAGGTTGACCAATGGCAAGACATTGTAATCACAAGAAAACTTACAAAACTTTCTAAAAGCGTGAAGAGTAAAGTGAAGAAAGTTCGCGTGGTAAATATTAGTATGAGCTTAGGACCACCAGCAAAGTCCTTGCTTTATCACTTTTGGCAAAGTTAGCAAATCTTGCAGTGTGACAGGCGAGGCTAGATCAATGTTTCCATGTTGCCTCGAGTTTAGGATAAACGGTGGTCAAAGTGTGTTATGAAGCGGGCTATATGCACATACATGTACATGTGTGACAATTCGTGGAAATTGGCTTAGGCACGACTATATGTTGACAAAGTTCATATTATCTCAGGCCACTCATATGATTATACAGGGACACAACTCCTTCATAGCTGATAGCAGGTCAATACCTATTATTAAACGAGGTCTCAGTTACAAGATATCAATAAACAGAAAAACTGTAAAAGGTGCCAGAAAATATTGCTTTAAATATTGCTTATATGTTGAATAAGTTGATTAATCATTACTGACCACTGCTGGACACATCTTGAAGCTGCATGTCTTGTCGATTTGGTCTTTGATGCGACGGATCAACTTGTGGCCGACTACCGCTAGCGTCAGTTCCAGCTACACCTGAAGTGGAAATAAAAAGGAAATTATATAATAGATGATATGCTAATATATCATGCAATCAAAACATAGGGGCTGGAGAAGGTAACCCAACCGCAAAAACCGCAGAGATTAGACAGTAAATCAGCACTCACTTTTGTGGCGAATATAAATTATACCTCGGTACATAAAATTACAAATATAAATAATACTATAGACGTGGACTGTTCAACTAAACCTAAGCAATCGAGATCAGTGCAGAACCATGAAGGAAGTGTTTTCCAACACAAGCTTATCAAAGTAAAACCAACTTCAAATTATCACACGAAAAATGGATTAACAGCTGCAAATATGATTCATAGCACATTACAAGTGTGGGCGTTTGTCCCGTAACTGAACTCTGTAAGCGGAGACTTACGCTTTAATCCTAGTAACATTCGGTGGCGAAATGTATCTAGATCATTGTAATAATTCCTAAAAGCTGATGGTATCTGAGGAACAGAACTTGAGGCCATCATCAAGTCCAATGCGTAACAAACAAGATTATCATTCCGAAACACCGTTAATCCTGATCGGTACTTAAACGTTGTTATCCGCAGACTCTGGGAGGTAATCCTTGACAATCAAAGTATCACGCTTGTAATGATCCTAGTTTGAACACAACACGTGGGTGCGGGGCTGTGGGTAGCGTTATTTGAAGAGGCGTCTGCTCGTATCTGTATTAAGCTTTCATTGTTAAAGCGGCTTAATATATCTAGACTGGTCGAAATACGACAAAGACGTTCACGCACCATAACAAGCACACCTAGGAACATGTACTGGCAAGAAATTGCATTACCGTAAACAAATCACTATTAGTGGAGCGAGGATGCCGACAAGCCAATGTGCGAGCAGGTATAACAGCGTTTTTTCACTCGAGCAATTTCAACGACTGTGCCTGGATCGTGTTTCAAAAACTTCTGCGCTCGCGTTTGACAGTCTGCCTACAGTTACATTCGTTTATATTAATTTGAATTATCCTATCGACGCTGCGTGTCAACCCATTCTTTTTGGGTGACCGCCAGTCAAATTAAAAGAAACTTGCGTAAAAACATTTCATATAAAACTGGGTTCGTTGAATTTTCAATACAGTTTTCAATCAGTATGTTTATGAAAGAGAAAGGCTACTACACAAATAAAACTCGATCATTCCAAGGGGCCGACATTCAATAACACCACGGTCCTTTGCTTTTGGCAAATATTACAGCTGGAACTATTAGCAAATTAGCGTGGGGAGGACCTCTAAGAGAGGTGTCTGAATTCCTTTAGCCCACACAAAGTCTCGGATGAAAGGCATCAAAAATCTTACGATTTCTGTTTGATAGCCTACGAGATTATAAACACTATGTGTGGACACAGGGTCATTGTATAATGGTAACTTGAGAAATTATTCATCGACAAAGTATTATAACTGGGACATAATCCGTGCATAGTTAGAATTAGTAGGAGTAGAATTTCGCATTGAATGCGGTCTACGTGTCTGTGGGTTACGCGAACAAGTTGAAACAGGAATTTCGTACGTATTTACGAAGTCTGGAAAACTATATTGATATCACTTGGCTAATTCGTTCATACACTTATCTAAACAAAAATCATCAATAAAAGGACAATCAATTAAGTATTTGTAAATCAATAGCCAAAGCAAGTATGATAATATTGAAGAACAAGATACGCTATCTGCCAATATAAAATCAGAACATTGTGATACTCTCATACAAACGCTACATTCCACGGGCATTAAAATCAGACATTTGTTTTAACAAGATACTCAAAATGAACGCCATTGTGAATCAAGCCATTATACTAATATTCATTAGAGAGTGACTACGTGAACTGTTACAGTGTACTTAGTCTGGTACTAAATACACTGTAATCCAAGTTTTCACACCTTT
>JAXGGS010515922.1:0-10995 GCA_035585475.1 Armandia brevis | reverse complement strand
GGGTTTATTTTACCAGTAGCACATGTGGGTAGGGTTGTAACCATGGTAACAAGCGGCGGGTTTATTTTACCAGTAGCACATGTGGGTAAGATTGTTTCCATGGTTACAAGCGGCGGGTTTATTTTACCAGTAGCACATGTGTGTAATGTTGTTACCCTGGTTACAGGCGGCGGGTTTATTTTACCAGTAACCCATGTGTGTAATGTTGTTTCCATGGTTACAGGCAGCGGGTTTATTTTACCAGTAGCCCGTGTGGGTAAGATTGTTTCCATGGTTACAAGCGGCGGGTTTATTTTACCAGTAGCCCGTGTGGGTAGGATTGTTTCCATGGTAACAAGCGGCGGGTTTATTTTACCAGTAACCCATGTGTGTAATGTTGTTTCCATGGTTACAGGCGGCGGGTTTATTTTACCAGTAGCACATGTGGGTAGGGTTGTTTCCATGGTTACAGGCGGCGGGTTTATTTCACCAGTAGCACATGTGGGTAGGGTTGTTACCATGGTTACAAGTGGCGGGTTTATTTTACCAGTAGCCCGTGTGGGTAGGATTGTTTCCATGGTAACAAGCGGCGGGTTTATTTTACCAGTAACCCATGTGTGTAATGTTGTTTCCATGGTTACAGGCGGCGGGTTTATTTTACCAGTAGCACATGTGGGTAGGGTTGTTTCCATGGTTACAGGCGGCGGGTTTATTTCACCAGTAGCACATGTGGGTAGGGTTGTTACCATGGTTACAAGTGGCGGGTTTATTTTACCAGTAGCCCGTGTGGGTAGGATTGTTTCCATGGTAACAAGCGGCGGGTTTATTTTACCAGTAGCCCATGTGGGTAAGGTTGTTACCATGGTTACAAGACACTGACCTCTCCCCGTTACCCTGGTTACCACTGACCTCTCCTTGTTACCCTTGTTATCTTCGACCTTTCCCCATTAACTTGGAAATCAGATAATCTGATTGAGACCGGATGAGTCACGTTTGTTTAAGAGTTGTGTTAAGAGTTGCTTTTACATGATCTCGGGAATTTCGAGTATTTTTGTAGAAAAATTATGATAGTTTCGACCGTGTGCGAGTCGGCAACACCGCCCAAGCGCAATCCAACAGTGCGGTGAGAAATTACAAACATAATCTACTAGTGCGTTCTCAGTATTTTAAAGTTTTAATTATTGAGAAAGATGAGAATATATATACATTCAACCACTATTTAGATATCCGTTGCCAAGGTGATTCAAAAACAGGTACATAGTTGTAGTTCCTGGTTGTGTCCCTAGATTTTTGAAACTCGAAGTGAATGGAATCCTCAGGATCAGGTTTACACGCCCCGGGTTTGGTTTTGGTGTGGCCCGGGGTGCGGTGGGGTTGATGGGTGTTGTGGGGGTTATCCCTATATCCCGCACTACGGGTATGTGCGGCGGTATAGCCCCAGGGGCACTGGGTATGGGAATCGATCTAAATTTTGGGGCTATCCGAGCTGATTCAAGTCAAAATGGGGGCGGGGGGGGGGTTCTGTGTTGATTTTACCTAACAGGGGGCTATCCGAGCCTTTTTTTTTCAAAAGGGCGGGTCTATTGCAGCCCCGAAAACACATTTCGTGTCAATTTAATGCTCACAGGTATTTTATGTCCTTTATGTTATACCAGCACTGCTCAGTTTAATCCTACATACAGAGCAAACCGAGCAGCGTGAACAAGGGGATGCACTTCGTCTGGGCTTTTTTTCCCCAGTCGGCTTACTAAGGGGTTTGTTTTGCGAGCTGCCGCTTGCATAGCGCGACGATACTCTCAATGCCGGTGCAGAGACGGAGACCCGCTCACAATGCTCGGGCAAAGTGCATCAGCTATTTCACGCTGCACGGGTCACACTGTATGTGGGATGAATAGGAGCGCTATCATTACACAGAACACCTGTGTGTATTGAATCACGACGAAATGTGTAAAAGACTGTTCATAAACCGATGCATATATAAGAAATTTCCAGACCGGAAACGTTATTGTAGGGAGCTCAACTTATCGTGTGTTACTTGAGTTGGTCATTGTCTTTGTTTTAGGTCCACATTCGACCTCGATAGAACTAACTTTAACACTAATGATAACACTCGTGATGATAGAATTTCCTTCTGAATTGGGTTCTGGCAATATTTTTATAAATTTATAATGACCTTTACTATGTGGCATTTATCAACAAAATAGGTACAGGCCACGTCGACGACCTAGTCGTCGGTTTATACTAAAATGTTAAACCGGCGAACCTGGCCGTCGACGTAGCGCGTTACCACGTTTATATCAACGACCCTCTCATACTATGCCCCTAAATGAGACGGGGCTTCCTGGGAGAGTAAGTGAAGTGATCGGCGCTGGGCAGCATCTCACGCCAAGCTGTGAAAACTAAGGGAATTTACTCCCGAGCACAAGATCAGTGTACATACCAAACTTTGTTAGCTACGTGGTGGGACAGTAAGAACGATATAATTGTGTGTACATAGTTATAATGTTGATCTGTTACCGTGGCTTAGCGTTTATAAACACTGGAAACAGTGATCAGCTGTGATAGATCTATTCGGAACACATCTTGCTGTCCTCTCCCGGGAAGCTCCGTCTCAGCGCAATATAGTTTAAGGGCATTGTGTAATAGGGTCATCGGTTAAGCGCTATGGTCTATATCGTCGATACATACCCTCGCGCTACGTCTACGAACCAGGGTCGGCGATTTAAAATGTTAGTCTACACCGACGACCGGGTCGGCGACGAATCCTGTACCAAAAGAATAACATAATCAAACAGCAGGTTGCCGGAAGTCAAAGCGTTTTATTAAAATGATCGCAACAACTACACGGATTTTAATATAATCATTTCTATATACTGTATAACGTTGATGTCCTCTATAAGGCGGTCAGCGGGGGACTAGTCTAAAAAACGGCCTTATGACGGATACCATGTATTTTATATGGACCCGCGTTATAGAGAACACCATAAACACGAATCGAGCGACACGCTAGACCCATGTTGTAGCGAATACCGCCTTATAGAGGGGCGCCTTATAACAGATATCTACAGTATATATATATATATTTATCTATATATTACAGAACGTGTTATTATGTTTTGTTTTTTCCCGTGAATTACAAATAGTGCTGTATATAAAAAATGTTTAGCATAATTGAATATAGTTTTAAACCAGGTTACACAATTTATATAATAGTAACTACATTTCAGCGTTTGTTCTAAAAATAAAATTGATTACATGATATGATGGGTCTCTCGAGAAGGTTTTACATATAGCATCTATGTTTTGGCAATGTACAATCACAGTCTCGCTAGTGGCTGAGCGCAAAATCTTTGCACCTGTTCACGCGTAAATAACGCGTTGTAGGTTCGCTACCAACGTACTGATTCCGCGCTAGATCGACTTAAATTGGGTGTGGAAGCCACTGTGTCTTTCACACAAAGTATCACTTAAATCGGGACTAAGTGGCCTCATAATCTGGCGTTAAAGTGTCTGAAGCTTCTGGCAGCTTTTCGGTCCTATCAACTCGTATGGTTGCAGAATAGTGATCTCCCAACGCGCTGAAAAGGTCGCTATCAGCGGGCTGGTCTGCATGTTAAGCGTAAAACTATTGCGCTTAGAGCGAGCTTGATGCAAGCAAAAGCTCGCTCCAGCGCATCACCAGCGAGACCGTCACTGTATGTATGAACAGTCACTGTCTCGTAAGTTGTGCACTAAACGCAGAAAGGTCACACCTATTTACACGTAAATTGTGCATTAAGAGCCCGCCCAAGAGCCCTCGCCAAAGCTCTAGCGAAAGCTGGCAGCGCGCTAGAGCGATAATATGATGCTGATTGGTCGGCCAATGGAACCCACTGCGTGTCTCGGTCCCGATATGGTCCTTTCATAAATGTTGGTGGCCGGGAATGTTTCGGTTCGAGTAATATCGATTGAGAGGCCACTAACATAGATTAAAGGCCCCTATCGGAACCGAGACACGCCGTGGTTCCATCGGCCGACCTTTCATCAATAGGGAAATACGCTGCGGCTTCCAGGCTCTAACGCTTCAAGCGCGCTGATATGCGCTCCCAGGGCGAAAATCTTCACTGTGAGCGACAACATGTTGGACATTACGCGAGCTAATTTCTCCCAATTGCTCGCTCCAGCACACGACATGCGAGACCGTGACTGTATTTGAGCATCGATATGCTTAGCAATATGTTATGTTTAAACTTAAACTGAAGCAAACATTATTTCTTAAATAATGTCTTTTATAAATTGTACATGTACTTCCAAATATCTGATTAAATAAGCACTTATCATTGTTATGTGCAAATCATAAAGATTAATTCCAAACGATAGTTTAGTTTAGTAACATATTTGACCAGTCTAATAAGGCTTATATCAGGTACATATCACTGTCATTTACAAATAGTTGACATATTATCCCGGTGACATAAATACAATGTTATGATATATGGTTTATAGCTGAAGCAGCTAGTCGGAGTCAAACAACAGAAAACGATATTAATAATCCCTGAAAACTGGACAATAGCTTTTGTAGACTTATGTCTACAATTAGGGAGCAATAGTTTGTCGTTTTCTAGTTAAAAAAAGTGCGTAAAATACAAGCGACGAATGAATGCAGAAATAACGCAAAAGAGCCGCCCCGGCACATTGCGCAGAAGACACTATTCTAATGAAAGAAAATGCGCCAAAGCTCCCACGAGCAATCTCTTTCAACACGTGGATATTCTAGGGTGGCACCGGGGCAAGGCTTCGTTCGGGGGAAGCCATAGTGCCATGACAACCAGTAACTTCCAGCATATATATACCTTAAACCTACACGGTCTCCGGTGTAAATCTGGGATCCGTACGGTTTTCCATATGCAAATATTTGAAATATTTCGCCACGACACTTGTCCTGAACTCTAGCGTTAGACAAATCACCTTTACCTGGACAACTCCGCAGTGAGCATCTAGATTGTCCTTTTTTCCAGCAGCTCATCCAATCAGAACCATGGTCTCTATAATAACCAAAACACTTTTAACTAGGATTGTAACAATTAAATTGATTTAGGTGTTAAGATGCATATCTATCTATCAAAATATATTGTGAAACAAACCCATCTATAGATTTTATAATTCATATTGAACATATCTTATATAATGTATACTTACTTAAACCCAACATTGCTCCCACTACGAACAGCTCCCGAAGATAGGCCAACGACAAATATCTGATAGTGCATCCAGTATCCATGAGGCTCACCTACTACGGACTGCAGGCGGACCCTCTGCCCAGACTCCACTTTACAGGCAATTTCATCTTCACCATCCTGGCATTCCTTTATTCCATTACATACGCGGTCTTTATTGATGCAGTGACTTACATTTCGGCACTCATATTTACCGAACCTACAGACAAAATCATATGTATTGTGAAAATTATGTTGACCAACAGAGTAAGCATACCTGTTTTCAGTCAAGCGGTATATGGCATCTGGTTTGATTAGCAACATTTAACGTAATTTGTAACGTCATACTATAGGGGCAATATGGAAACTGTTTTAATAACTGATATTTAGCAAACTAATGCATTGTTTATTTTAATTGCCAACTAGTTCTATAGGTCTCTGACGGAATAGAATAAAATTTCACAGTTTCACAAAAATGAGCATACATTTATGCAACTTAATATATTTATATATATTATAAGGAGTAATAAAACGATTTTCATACTTAGATTGACAGCAGTAATCGGTGTTACAGGATCTTGGGACAGTTTCGGAGTGTCCATCGCTGCGTCGTCGACTTCTCGTTTGCGTGCCGCCCCCACAGGTTTTGCTACATGGCGACCATGGAGTCCATCTGCCCCATGTGAGTTCACATCGTCCCTCCTCTATCCATTTCCCCCCTGATGTTAAAGTGTCACATCGGAAAGTAATGGGCCCGTGCTGCTGGTATCCTGGCTTGCACGCGACAACAACTTTCATGTTGTGGTAACTATCCAATGGGCCACAGCTGACAGAGTTAGTCGAATTAGAAGATGGTTGCACAAGGGAAATACATGACAAGTTTTGCCATAGTGATTTGTACGAGTTCCACCTTTTTGGAGCCTCTTTGACATCTTTGTCTATTTTGTTATTTCCGTCTGGAAATCTGTGCATTTTGTACTTAATGTAGATTTCTGTCAGGGCAGAATCTGTATTGATTATGTCTTTCTGAAATTTGGTTACTAGGGCCGAGTACGATTTGGAACAAAAACTATTTTGATTTTCAAGTGATTTTTTATATGCCGTGAATAAATCATCTGACACCTGAGCATGATTCCCTCTAATCAACCTATCAAAATCATACAAATGTTTGTGGACTGACTTCGGATAATCAACCAACAATTGAAAAAAAACATCTGAGCAAATGTCTCCCTCAAGCAACCTCTTGTACTGATGCGTTATATAACCAATGCCATCCATTATTTCTTGGGCAAATTCAAAATCCCTATTTCTCATTAATGTTTCTTCCAACTTAAGAAGTTCTTTTGATAAATTGATAATACTAAAGTGGATGCTAATGATATCTGGCACTCCTGTAAATAGGTGTTGTTCCGTTCGTAGTTTGGCCATTGCATCTCTCAAGTCATAACTTTCTGGTAAACTTTCATTTTTACAATGCCGTCCCTCTTTAAATGGTGGGCACTCGCAATAGAATTGTGTTGTGTATGGGATTTCAACACAGGTGCCACCATTTGTACATGGCGATGAAGAACAAGCAGGAATAGGCGGGACGGCAGGTGCTATAAAATTAATATATTTCAATTCATCATCAATAGCATCATTGCACCATTCAGTATCTGGCGTTGGGTTTATATAGCTTTTCAAAGGTGCCTGGTAATTGCAACCAGAGCTTGTTTGCATACAAAGGTCCAGTGCTTCATCAGCGCCGGATAACGTGTATAAGCAAACGGGATGTGGATTTCTAATATCTGCACAGGATGACTTGGGAATGTTCTTATCCTGAAAAGCCATAAGAGTTGATCTGTCCTTCACATTTCCAAAGATATCGTGTTTGATGGTCAGACAATTCTCTCCTTTATTTTCCAAGATAAATGTATACGGAGACCTAGGACAAGTGAGGTTGTCAATCCATTTATTATGATAAACAACCGACCACTTGTATGACGGATAATGTTCATTCAAAATACTTTTCAACCCCGATGCAGATATTCCTCTTTTTTCGGCATCGGCAGCTTCCCTTCGAGCATATGCTAGGAAATTAGTGGTGCACTCCCTATAAAATGCGTAAAATGATTTTCTGATGTCAAACATCTTCCTATGATAGTCGGAAATTGTTTCCTCAGATTTCTTTGCATTTGCGTACTTTATAAAGTTATATGCTGCTGCCTGCTTTGTTCCGGAAGCAAATAAGCTCTGGATTTTGAAGTAGAAATAAGTTAATTGTTTTACATTACACCCCTTGTCTTTGATAAATGTGCGAAATAGATTGATACCCGCTGTATTTGTGTGCGCGGTTGATCTATAAAGATTATTCAGTTTCCCATCAATGTCTTGAAATTCATAGTAGTTGACAAAGGTTGAGGCCATTTGCAACCTTATCTGCTGATTACTCTCCTTGGGAATATCTATCATGAGTTGCCCAAGTTTGGAATCTCCATTCATTACTATATTTTCCCAAGTAATGTACTTAGCTAGCCATTCATTGAACTCAATTGCATTGTTCAAAACCGCTTCGGTTTGCCGAATTTGTAGATTGATAGTTGCGAGTTTGTTATTGACAATATTAAGTTCTTTTAGAATTAACTGGTTAGGAGAATCAGTCAAAGAGCTAAATATAATTTTTGCAATGGAAAATAATGCAGAAATCACTGAGAATATTACTTTAAATTGTTGAAAAACTGCGACAATAGTTGTTCCCACTTCTATTAAATTAAACCATTTAAGAACAAGATTTTCATTCTTCAATTGATCAATGATCGTATCAAGATTCGCCTTTGTTAATTCGAAATCTGCAACCATCTTAGACTGGTCCTCTTCGGACATTCCAAATGTTTCTGGAACCATCATAGCCATGTCTTCATCAGAATTGGCGACTGTGGCTGCACTCATCATAGCGTCATCCTCTTCGGAGATACCAACCGTAGCTTTTCCGCCGGCAAACAGGAATAGCAGAATGAATAGCAAAGAAAAGAGACCCATCCTGGCGTATTCCCTGCATCAGAATCACATATACTTATCGTGTATTCTAGGATTAATGAAATAGTGGTTGTAGCAAGTAGCCGCGGGGCATTTTAAGTTTGCATAGCAGACCCCGCCCTTGACAAAACTCTACCTTGAACATATCATATGGCACCTGTCCCTGCCTTATATTCAGCTGGGAGAGCGAAATATTCGCAGGGTAACAGATGTTACATTAACGTTCGATGTCGAACGTGGAACAGTGTGGAGTCGGAAGACAGGGATAGTATACGGCATACTCTTTTCTCGCGCCGCAGCCATTGGCTCCTCAGAACGAGGCTAGTGAGGCAAGGAGAATAATGGCGTCTCGACACGATCACTGCTGTGTGCCCGCCTGCAACAGCGACGCTCGCTACAATGAGGGGAATATTCTTTCATTCCACTCGATCCCAAAGGATACCGAGAGAAGGAGGCAGTGGATCATCGCAATTCGGAGGGATCTCGGCCCTAACTTTCAAGTAAGTAACCATTTGTTTCTAAGTTTCTTATATTATCGCCCACCTGACATGTTTATAGTGTTTGTGGTGTGTTTGTGTCAAAGGTTCACCTACATGCCGATTCACTGTATTTCTGTCAGTAAGTAGGTTACGGGGATAAATCGACTGCAGGAGGACAACAAAACATGTGTTAAAAAAGGTCAGCTTCATTTTTATACCCATACACGTTTCACATAATAGAGTTACATGTATAGCTAATCATTTAGCTGCAAGGCACAGAATACATAAAAATTATAATTGACAAGAATCAGTTGTATTTTACTTTGATGCCCTCCTCTTATACATTTAAATGACACTATTAAATAGACCAGAGTGTACGTTGTCATTGGATTCCAGTTATTGTATGGACTCTTGACATTTCGTCACTTTGTAAAATCATGTCTCAATCATCTTTGCATGACAGCTGACAGGTCGCATGAGATTCTATGGTCAAATAAGACTGCAGGTGGAAGATCCTGCCGTACTTTGTACTAATTTCTCGATGATACTCATTGGAGAGGTGTGTAACCACATATTCGCACTGTTTTATTTGACTCCCGTAAAAAAATATTATGCAAACTTGTTTGCATGGTGAAAAAAATAGCCTAAGGGAACCCTCTCCCCTACATGCATGCCCAATACTTGTTAAACAACTGAATTTAATATACGATGTGGCTTTGTCTTTGCGTGATTAGTTCTTTTATAATCACCTCTGCAGTCCACACCTTATTTGGTATTAAAAGGAAATTGGATGGCGTTATTACGGATTTATTTTCGTGTGTGCCTGACAATGATTGTATTTTTTTCTATTTGCTAGGTGGAAGAGTACACAAAGAACAGGTTCCTGGAATACAGCAATTTTATGTTCGTGCATCAGAGGTAGGCTTATTATCGTTTGGTTTCCTGTTTCTTAAGAGCCGAGACTAGAACAATATGGCACGAACAATCCGATTACAGTTAATCTAGATACCAATTGTAAAAATCCAAATTACCGGATAATTTGAGTTCAAATCAAATTATTAAGTTCTGGCAAACCCAAAGTTTTACCCTTGAATCTAAATCTTTATGTTGTCTCTGTGAACATTAATGCGTTTTCTATCAATATTTTTGACATTGACAAATGTGCCATAATAACGCCTAATCTTATAGTCCATTTTAAATCACATAACAGTTATTAAATATTTGTCTGCAGAGGAGGAGCACTCGGAGGATGAATTCACTCTATCGGTACATGCGCCGCGCCAACATTCAATCAGTCACAACCTCAATGTGACAGCAGCCAAGAGCATGAAGGTAGAGTGTGGCTTGTGTGTGGTTAAATTAACCCTATCCGCTCTTAGGTTCCACAAATAATTTCATCCTAAAGGCTGGTAAGCACGTACATTGTTCACATACTATTAATTATAAGCTAAAGAAGATAAATCATATATAATATCGAATTTCTACTGTACAATAACTTAGTTTCAAGTCCGTTAATCGCGAAACCACCTCGATATTATGCATAATTATTGCAGATTTAGAGTGTCATTGTGCGGAGTGCAAGTTTAGGCAGTGATCTCGCACATCGAGGTGAATCACCCCTTCTCTCTGAGGTGCACGCAGTGTGGCTCGCGGTTTGAGACAGAGGTAGACTACCCCCTCCACCACCTGAAAACACACACGGTTAAGAAGCCGAGCAAGGAAAACGTCAAGCTCCGGCTGCCCCGGAGTGTCAGAAGTGTAACAGGACGGTTCAGCAAGTCATGCACTACAAGAAACACATGAACTCACACAATACTGCAGTATACAGGTACATTTATGCACAAATAGATGCTTGCTTTGTAGATGTCCTATTACTGTAACTTCTATCAAATTCAGGTCTAAGAACGATTAAGAAAACAAATGATGAATGACATGAATTTATTTTCTACATTTTTGTTGCAGATTTGTCCTTTCACGGTTGATAAGCTGGGATTGGTGAACCACCGTATACATGTATGTCAGAAGCACGCGCGAGTGGAGGCGCTCACGTGCACAGAGTGCGGCAAGGTGTTCTCCAACCCAGCCACGCTGCTCTACCACATACAAACCATCCACGAGAAAAATGGCTTCTGCTGCGACGTCTACAGAAAAAAAGTTCACATGCAAAAAGTAAGATTCTACTACGAGCTTCAGTTTGCCAAGAGCCTCAAATCAGAAGCTTAACTTTTAGATTGTTGTTATAATAAGTTGTAAGACTGCTCTTAGGCCTAGCAAATGACTGAGTATTTGATGACCACTGGTGTAACATTTGATTGATTTTCTTATTT
>JAXGGS010515477.1:0-19801 GCA_035585475.1 Armandia brevis | reverse complement strand
GTTTAAATGACCAAGCTGTACTGAAGAGCATTTTCAAAAACCCATCCATTATATTACATAATGCCTGTATCGGGGAAGGGGGTCGTACTCCCTCCCAACCCATCCACTATATTACATAATGCCTGCTTCGGGAAGGGAGATCCGTCACCCATCCGCACTATTTCATCATGTCTGCTTCATCAAACTTCCGATACATTCTTGCAAATAATGTCCAAAATTGTGTGCGCTACAAGGATATGTTAGAGTACTCCGATGATGATCTATGACGACTCTATGCACATGTATACACTTTCGTCTTTATCAGCAACGCCGAAACATTACGCCACCCCCACATACATGTAGTTGGATTCGGACTGAGTAGGATCATGGCCAATTCTTGAATGTCCGTTGAATATGCTTGCCAGTTTAGCTTATGGCGGGGGGAAACTATTTAAATGCAATATTTATGTTTATGTTTTCTTTCAGATATAAATGAGCTGAGTTTGCCAAAAACTTGTCAAGTCGAATTTCCTGACCACGACGACCTGCTCAACTTTAAACTTATTATCAGTCCAGATGAAGTAAGTGTTATAAAACCAGTGTGCTGATGTATAATGTGACATAATGAATACAATGACAATTTATTATTTGATACAGATTACTGATACATAATGAGCACATGCCTTAGCCTGAAATCTAAAAGTAGATGCTCGATATAACGCAGGTAGCGGCGTCAAGCGTAAAGAACGCGTCATATCGATCACCATGTATACACATGGCTCACCTTTTCCCCGCGTGATAGAGAACAATAGAAATTCCTAATCGGGGGACACGATGGGCCTGCGTTATATCGAATACAGCGTTATACCACCTACTGTACCAGTTTTTGCTGCCCAAATAATTATTTAAATTGCATTGAACATCCTATACTTACACTACAAAGAAGTGAAAGAACGCAAATGTTTACAAACTTGATGCACGATGTTTAATAATGTATGGTATTTTTCTCTTCCTCAGGGTTTCTACCGAAACGGGAAGTTTGTGTTCAGTTTTAAAGTAGGTCAAGGGTATCCTCACGAGCCTCCCAAGGTGAAATGTGAAACAATGGTGTACCACCCTAACATTGACCTAGAAGGAAACATATGCTTGAATATTCTTAGGTAAGCATATTTCTTCAATGACTTATATACTTTCGCTTCTTTATTTGTCGTCTATATCTGAGGTGGTGGAATCTTAAAGTAGGAACAGCCTTATTTAAAGTGATCAGCAGAGTCAGAACTGGATCTTGCACCTCAACTCTGGACCTAAATGAAGATGCTCATTAATTAACTCTTAACTAAACAATAGATGATAAGTTGTATTTAGTATGCATATGCACGAGCTTTTTTAAAGGTGATATAAGCAGATAATACGGAAAAGGTGCTACTTTTCTGTAGACATTCGAGAGATCATACTTCTAACGACGGTTTATATATTTGGGACAAAGAAGATGTCACATTATATATAATTTCTAGCTTCTCGACAGTTATCCATGTCGACGTTATTGCTCGCCAATGTTATTTATATACGGGGAAATACTGGGATACATGTGTGAAAAGAGAAATATCTGCTTACAGTTGCATGGTGATGGTAACATTTCCACTTTCCTAATTTGTTTAAGACATAATCCTTAATCACGACGATAAGTTTATTTGTGTGTATTAAATCTTAAAATGTACCTATGCTGCCTCAGGCAGAAGTTGATCTCATTATTGTAATCCTCATGACTAACGGTCTTGTTCAGAAGTTAAGGGTTAAAATGGAATTATAAAACGACGTTGTATACCGGTAATATTACAAAGTTATAAGATACCCTGGATAGTTAATGTCCATGCTTGATATTGTTAGATGGTATAGTGAAATATAAGCAATTAATTGAGGACAGAGGCTTTAATTTAATTTTTCCCGGCTCCATTGAAAGAAGTTCAAATTTCATGAAACATCGTCAAATCATTTAGGTACAGGACTGAATCCGTAATAATACATTGTATATGTTTTTTGGTCAGTAGTATGCAGTACAGAGATGTGCGGTATCGGTCAGCAGTGTAGGTTTTACACTACTATGTGTAATGCTAAGTGTAGTGTCTGACTTTCGGTACTACTAGCAAACTTAATCGGTTATTCGCCAGATGTCCGTATTGGTTACTGAAGCGTTGTTTATAGGCAATTCTATATTGCTATTCTATAAATTCAGCTTTGATGTAAAATCAATAATATTGTCATGCATATCCATTACGAATGCATTATTTAATCAGGCATATGCCAGGGAGTGTTATGTTCTGAATAAAACAGACCGCATTTCATTAGGCGTTTCCTAGCTCTTTGTCACAATCAAATTACTACGAAGATAAAAAAATTATGCAATCTCTAATTAAAAGCACTATATTCCCAAATAAAGTTTTACCCTGTCCTATAACGTAAATGAAATTAATATGCACTTTAGACACTGATTTTGCGTTGGTTTCTCTTACAGAGAAGATTGGAAACCAGTTTTGACCATCAACTCTATAGTGTACGGACTCCAATATCTGTTCTTGGTAAGTAATATTCTCTTATCTTTATGATATTGATCTTGTCACTGTAGTATGTACACACACACAGCCGCTGAAGCAGAATGGGTTGAAAGGTGCATCACTTGGTGAATATTATTAGCGCGTGATATACAGCATTCATAACGGGAGGCAGGTGCCATTGTTGTGCGATGATAACAGACTGAGTCATACTGATTTGAACACAATATGCTTCACTTGAGTTCTGTTTGAACAATTATCCACGAAATTGTACAAGGTGACATGCACGAATAGTAACAAAACTCGGTCCGCTGAATAAATTAACAACCCAAGCGTAGCGATTATGGTTTTAATGCCGCTAATATACCATATGTTACGCGGTAGTTTAATTATAGTACAAAACTGTTTTGATCACATATGGCGTATTAAACATACTTCATTTCAGGGACACCTTGTCACACTTACATTGAACTAGTAATCTAGTATTGATGTTGTTGTGTGAATAGACTAAACGAAATGCATGCTTCAAGGAGAGTCTCCTTCAAAAGCAGACCAAAAAACACCACGTCCCGCATACTTATAAAAGCATATTTTGTATGATATAAAGAATGAATAGAGAATCGATAAGGTTTTGTATTACCATTAATTTGCTGTTTCGTTCCCTGGAAATGAAACTACCGGTATTTGTGATTATAAAGCATGACGATATTACCTCATACGCTATGTAACTCGAAACCCAGTTTAATTATGACGATCGTAATTGATTTAAAGATTTGTCATTTGTGCTTGTGGTAGTTATGGCATCTGTTAATCCGTCTTTTTAATCCTAGGAACCAAATCCTGAAGATCCACTGAACAAAGAAGCTGCCGAGGTGCTCCAAAGTAATCGACGACTGTTCGAACAGAACGTGACAAAAGCCATGAGAGGAGGCTATGTAGGATCTACATACTTCGAGCGCTGCTTGAAATAATAGACACAAAATGTGATGCTGGACTATATGTGACTTATGGTAGAAATTTAGGACTTTTCACATATGACGCGGCGTTGAAAAACATTGGGAAAAAATAAAGAGAAGGTCAATGGTTATATTTCACGACAAGTTAAACGCATGGTGAATACGACGATGTTAAGATCTATATGAACCGATTCTAGGAAATTTCACGAACTCTACGCTGCTGCTAGAAAGCAGACCTTCCTTTTGGTCATTATCAGATACGTGAGCTGCATATTTAAGAAAATAATTACATCTTTATATGACCGTGCATGTAGTTCCGAACTTCTTATTTGATAATGAAAACTTATCACTGGTTACCAGCTGTGGTCATTTTGTCTTGGTACTTCTTTTGAAACTAGTTCATCGTTTGTATTATGGTAAGGACAAGTTTTACCAAGCCCCGGTAAATTACGCAATGTTTATCAGGGCTGGCACACTATGACATAGTTGATGAATGGCGGTTAGTTTTCAACATTGAATTTTTAAGTAAGCGACAAGTTAGTACCGGTAGATGCAATGCCTAACATGTGATTAGTATGGTAATACCATTCTGTCACTGGATCCCAATGTTATCTTAGGAAGAAAACATGTTATAATTCTTAATGTAGTCCAATATCTTAATCCATTGATAGCATAAGTAGGCCAGTTATGAAACTCCCGCCCATAGGTACGGTTAATGTTATTTCTGATTTACTCATTTACAATCTATAAGTATATTGCAAATGGGCATCTCGGATGGTTTAATAGATCAAGCCACTATGGACATTTCAACAGATATGAAGTGTTTTATATTTACCGCCCAATATTGACCCGCATGATATTCATGATATTCAAGAACCAAGATTAGCACAGCTCTATTTATTGTTCCTCGGATCGGCTTATTGAATGTACTGTAAAAATGTATGTAAAAATCCATATTTGCAGGATGTACGGCTGTGCTAAAAGCTCTCAGAAACCAGTATCTCTAATTGCCTCCTGTGCAAAATCGTCTTGCCCTTAATTATCCCATTTCGCCATTATTTTTGAAGAACTACGATTCTCTTCAGTCAGCCAGTCAGTCATGAATTCTGTTTTTGTAAAAGTTATATTTCCAACCCGCTGTGCTCGCATTAGGGAGCCTCTTTGTGTTAATGATCCATGCAATTGGGTATAAAGTAAGTGTATTTAATTGGATTTGGTTAAAAAATACTGCACCCGCACCCGCATTTGAGTGAATATGTTTTTCAAGCAACTCGCAATCTAATGTTTCAACATGACTGTATGATTTCAAACACTACAACAATAAAAAATGTATATAATAATCGGGGTATGAAAAGCATATTTGTTCCGATATGATACGTACGCTTAATTCACGGCCAGAAACACTCGTGTGCGGCATTCGTAATCATGCCTTCATTGATTGGAGCAAATAATAACTCCGGAGATGTTTATTAGGCACATAGCATTACGATCACCAGCAAATTAAATGATATTGTCTCTGTATCGGGGCTGCAGGAACATGTATAAGTGATGAGGAACCGACGTGACATATAGATGGATTGCGAGTGCTTGGGCTGACGACGCCATTAAATGTGATACGTGTTATTATGATATGTATAGGCACAACTCCCTCGGTATCTATAAACTCCGAGCTACATTAGATCGCCCGACAGCTGCTCTATGTCTCCACGCCGGAGAATGAATTGATGCTTCTGATAAGCTGGTAGATGTGATATTTCACTAGATGCAGGAACTTATGTGTGTGTTAGTGTTCGCCAATGATCGTTGCCCCTCGGCTTGATTATTGATAACGCGCTCGCGCTCCACTCGCTCCCAGACATTAAATTTGTGCCTATGAAAAATATTTTACCCCTCTCATTACATAATACGCTCGCTTCATAAGTTAATTTCTCTTGGGATGGCGGCGCCGTCCGCGGAGAGCCATATTATTTATTAAAGGAGCAAAAACATTTGTTGTGTCATACACTCGTCTAAATGCTTGTCTCCTTGTCATATTCCTACGCCTTGTCTATCGTGTTACTTAATACAGCGTAATCCGGGCCCTTCTTGGCCCATTTCTCAAAAACTAAATCATCACTAGCGTGTTTGACATGCCCTCAAACGTCTCCGGAGACACCAACTCTTTTCGTTTGGCCGAGCAAAACATCTCCGGCACTTAATTAAACCACCTTAGAGGCCGCATCAGTCTGTGCCAACCGTCAGATGAACAAATCATAACCCAACTAATCAAATTTTCCCTAAATGCCAAACAATTCTGTGAACAACCCCATAATGTTTTTCACCTTTCATCATTATGGAGCGATGTGTGGATGTATTCTGTGTCCCCCGTTGTTGGTTATTTGATTATTTTATGGGGATGTATGTATAATCTCTATCCAGGGAAGCCTCCCTTGGGTTGCGCTGCCACATCTCTCACACGGTGGTGCTCGCTAATGTTTTTCGCTTGATTACCCGTCTCTGTGTTTTACGCTGATCACTTCATTTGTCATTCATTGCTTTTTATAGCTAAACTTCTCATTGCGAATGGCATATCATTCCGGGGTCTGCCCTACCATAAGTTATTCCCCTTTTAGATGGGAATCATTTCATGTTCTCTATGTAACCATGATAATTCTGAGATGGTGAATTTACTCGGCTCAAGCAGGCAGTGAACAAGACATTGAGGGAGAAAATAATTACTTTTACCGCGCAACGTAGCCCGCCTTAAAATTAACGTGGCGGCCATTACATATAAAGCTAATCATAAGAAAAGGGAGTTGCTTTAGTGCAAAAGCATTCTCCCCCGATTTATGGCCCGAGCCGTATAACATTGCAAGACCATAACCGCCGGTGAAGGGACAGAGTCATGAATTCTGAATACTCTGACATGATTTATGTGCTGCGGGCTGAATTTATATTTCAGGCCGCCAAATATGCCCTTTCCTGTTTTGGTTTCAACTGCCTATCATATCTCATACAAAAGTCATGTTCTGATATATCTCACTGACTTTTCTTTCCTTTAATTTGACACAACATCAATCATGTGTGATTAATTATTGAAATAATACTAGATATCGTATGTCTCTATCACGTGGATTATACACGGGTGGAGCCGCGCGTACACTTAATCTCTCATCCTGAATGTCATACGTCTCAATCGTTTTCTTATTTACTGTCTACATTGTTCCGACTGCCAGACTAAAACGAACCGACTTTGCAACATTATCACTTCTGCACCAGGGGAAAAGTGATTTTTATCGAGCCCGAACTTGATATAAACTATACTCGCTCTATAGCGTGTTCTCCTTTTAGCATAGCCTAGTCGAATTTGCTTTTACATTGCGAGTCAATGCAGAAATAGCTAGATCAATCAAGCACATAAATCAAGTGCTATAACCTTGGCTCTATGCACATATTTTTGAATGTTTCTCCAGTGAAACTCAAGGTTTTCAAACAAAGCTATCTCCCTACTCTGTTGTGAGCTGATGTGCCTCGCATGTGATAAATTACTGATGCCTGCATGTACATGACTGAATGTATATCATTAAATTGGAGTAAATGTTAGCAGATTCTGGCTGCGTGTAAAAATACCACCATTCCTCTCACACCTAGACTATAAATAGAACGAACAATATCATCTGCTCTTCCTCTGCCTTGTTGCATTTTCATACACTTGAGAAGAATGTGCCTTCAAAGTTTCTCGGTTCGGGTCGGCTCTAGAATGTAGATATCTGAGGTAGACGGATAAAAGCGCATGACTCTCTAATCAGAGCAATGGTATGGCAAAAAACGCTAGTGTTGTATATATGAATTGTTATTGCCCCGCACTATGGCTCGATTGCTTAAATTCGCCTGCCTGAATAGATATAATACGGCATCCCACTTGCTATTCAATAGCTGTTGAATTTATAGAAAGGAACATTCCATGAAATAGCTCCTGACCTCAATAGAATACAAGTCAAAATCAATAAAATCCTAGAGCCCAGACCGCAAATAAACATGCGCCCCGAAGAAGCTAATTCATGGGCCACTCATTCGCTGCATACAGTCTTTGATATGCTACCCAGGAAATTTGTACGATATCTGAATGAGAGCTCTTTTCTTTGACATATTATGTTTCAGTTGCCAGCGCACGGGCGCACGATGTCAGAGATCTGTGTGTTTTAAAAAAGCGCCCAAGGTGTCACTGTTTTAGCGGTGTCATCTCACCCTGAATTTGACCCGCTGGTAGACATTTTGTAAAGCACTTTACTTTCCTCAACGATACAAGACTGTTTGCTTAATGAAATTTCACAGCAATATCAAATAACTCGTATTGTTGTTGCTGCGGCTTTCCTGCCTTTGTGTGCGTGTGCTGGTTGCTTTTTACTGACTAAGTTTACACGTATTGAAAAATGAAGGTCCCCTAAACCTCTGCCACAGATTTGGCACTAATTATTTTGGTATTTAATTGCACGTTGTAAAGAGGGCTAGCCTTCCAGCGCGTCATTACGTGTCCATTTTAATACTGATCTATTTCCAGACAAGAGAATTTCTATTTCTTTGTTCCCCCTTAGCTCCCTTACTCATCATTACCCTGCCACTGCAGCCGAGAAGAGGAGCCCACCAAAAATTACCTCCTGGGGCTACATGACACTTCAATTGTGAGCCATCTCAATGCTCACTGTACATGATGACCATTTAGGCTGTCGACAACTGTCCTTTTCGTCCGACTCTGGCTCCATGATTGAAAGAAGCTTCTATTGGAAACAAATTACTATCGCTAGTCATTATCTGCTTAGTTCTGATAATCGAACGGCCAGTTCGGCTTTAATTACAGATGGATTGGCGAAATTACATCATGTCAGGTTCCAGTTCGCGTCTTGCTGCATCTCATCTTCAGGAGCATTTGTAGTACTCCATCTTCATCATTCCAATGCGGGGGAACATTTTTTGGAAGTATCTTTTCAGCTTCTCACTAAATCCATGTTTGCCTTAGCACAATTTCCTGAATTTAGATAAACAGGATTGCCGCATTATGATTGGATGCCGCGTGGCCCGCACGTTTCAAAGCTGACATTATGACCTGGCATGCAATATTTTTATGTATCTGCTTCTTTCAACAATTTGGCAATGACATTTGGAGCTGTAAATTCCTGACATATAGTACATGGGAGGAAGATAAACCAGCCGCAGAGGATGCACATGTTAAAGGGCTTGTCGGAGCCATCGTCTTTAAATATGGATGCACGCCGAAATGAGGCGTAATCTCTTCTTAATTGGCAACTAACAAGGAGTACTAATTAAACACCTGCATGAAATCACAAAGCATTGATTAGAAAACGTCACGGGAATTTCACATTTAGAGATATTTTCTCTATGGAAATGGGACGTGGTCTTTGATCAGAGATGACACTCGCCAGACTACTCTCGGTCCTTTGTCCTATTGACACCTTGTAAGCTTGAATAAGCCTACTTTTGCCCCTGGCGTTATTACCAAATGCCTGGTCCTTGTGCAGTGGATGGCGTGGGGGGTATATTCCCAAACCGCCGCCTTTGCATTTAATCTGATGTCGCCTTAGTGAAGCACTTCAGGAAAAGTCCCCCGCTCCGACCCTTGAAACCTTGCCTCGATCAGGGCGCAATCGCAGTTACTTTGTGATCAGCATAATCGAATGAATGATTTCCATGGTAACAGTTTAGACGGATGAAACATACAGTAGACAGAGGGAACCAGAGACATGCATGGATTGTGCTCTTTGTTAGGGCTGCACCGGCACTCCTCTTAACGTGATTAAATGCTGCAACCTGAACCAAGCAGAAGCCTCACGCAACCAACCTTGCTAATCCAGTTTCACGTACATTTTCCTGTGCTTTTAATCCCGTGCGATTGCCGATAAATGTACTTTGAAATGCGCTTTATTGAATATTGATATCGCGATGGCTATTATAAATGCGGAACATAAAATATTTTATGATTAAATGGGAATTAGCACCAGGCATATTGTACGGGTCCGTGCATAAATTGGCGTAAAACACAAGGGAGCCGATTTCAATTACCCATCGCAGCAGCTGACTGAGGGAGGCTGAATCATTGCTTTTAAAATTTACACTAATATTAGCGTCTCGGCTCTCGTCTGCTCTCAGATGTACAAAGGTTGCCCCTGATATCAAATGTAAGCCAGCATTAATATTCATCCCCATCTTCAGCGCCCGATGACGGCTCCATATTAATTGTCTTATCCAAATAACCAGCTAAACTAGCTCGGAGAGTTCTATTGAAGCCTTACAATGATTTACAACCGGCATGGGATTCTGTAAAGGCTATATCTGGCTTTATGTTGCTCATTCGAAAAGATCATGATATCGAGTGCAAACACTTCGCGTTCGGCCTGTTCCCCTGAAATGCGCAGTTTGGGGGTTTCCCTTCAACTTACGACCCGTTTTCTTTTATCGTCAATTCATTAAGTATAACTTGATAAACGAAATCATGTAAATTTATGGAGAAACGGTAAGAAGATAGTGAAATATTAATTCAAGTGCACCCCGATGTTTTGCGAGATAAGTCAACATTATGAGGCATAATCTATATGAATCAGCCTCGGCAGCAATCGACTTACAATTTCATTTTACCGCGTACAGATTTAATTACTTCCCAGAGATGTAATCTCGTACCGTTATGGAACAGTTCTCGGTAGAAATAAGAGAAGCACCTTGTCATTATCAGGCTATGTTCCCGGCAGTATATCCCGTGTTATTGATCGCAGACTGTCTAAACACGCTCAAGGATTTTATTGCAGCAGCCATATTAATTCCACCCCTTGTCTAAATATATCTAAAATATGTACCCCGCAAACTCAGTTCAAAGTAAATCCTAAGTATTGCTTACGCGTCGGTTGGTATTAGATACGCCGCGTTATTGACCGGTTTGTTTTTGTAAAAAAAAGAAATGTTTAGCAGCAGTCATATGAAGTCTGATATCTCGTGTCACAAAGAGAAGGTTTGTTGATTCTAGGATAAAACGCGGTCGTAATTAATGCGCTGGATTAAAACCTTAGTTAATGATACAGAAACCGGTATGGATTCCACTAAGCTCAGATCTCGGGTAAAACAATGCCTCGATCAATTGTGTATGTCATCAGGTAAGACGTCTCATGCATATATGTATGGATTCACGGCGTTATGATATCGTCATTAATGTTTCATTAAATGATCGCTTAACACGGCGTTGTTCGGACGAATAAAAAGATGGAAGATGAGGAACAAAAGAAGCTAGATGTTGATTGATATACACTCTTTGATGTGTATATGTATCATTGACTGGCGTTTTTTGCCGGCGAGGATCCTTTCTTTCCCACATAATGTCGACGCTTCTCCGGTCGATGCATTCATAGACTCGGGGGAAGTGATAAAAAAACGCGAGCATATGTATAGAATAAATCTTGGAACCATCATCAGATGGCATGTAAAAATACCCCCTTTCACCCTCGTCTGCCCTGACGCCTGATAAACTCACATCAACACATAATCGAGGTTAAAATATGTTGCAGGTGCCCTACACTGTGGGAGCAAGCCGTTAGTTACAGGAAATACTCGCTGATATATTTTAAACATTTGCCAGCTCGAGTTTTCTCAAGATAAAAAACAGCCGTGGTATATTTTTAGCGCGATTACTGATAAATTTACATTTACAATGAAGGGCCTGTGCGTCTCCGTTTCATGTTTTAGACTTCTGTTTATCAGTGATTCATAATTTGGCCTCACGCATACGCTAGCAACTATACTCTTATGTATGCGCTATCTCCTCGGTTTTCAGAGCTCCATCTGAAAAGGTTATCAAATGTTCGAGGTTCCTGTGAAGTTCAAAACAGAACAATCATATATTTTCAATGCGTGAACTTTGATTTCACAACTCATATCTCCGCGTTCAAGGCAAAAAAGCCGCTTTGATAAGACAAAGTGGCGATTAATAACTTTGGTAGTCTGAGATAAAGGCGTTTTAAGCTAGCGCTGAATCCATTGAGGTTTTAATGGGTGTTGCCAAGCATTAAGCATCGGTCAGCCTGACTGACTGCTGCGAGTGCGCGTTCTTTAATCTGATGCCTGGTCACATAGGATCAAACAACCCGTCAATCAACCTAGAATAGAGGCGAGCGGCGTTAATTCAATGTCATACAATTTACTCTGTATGCATTACGTGATTCTGCTTAAACACAGTGGCAATTTATACCTCGCTGAATATCATTAAATAGGAGAGCCGCGGTCGGATCTTTTGTTAAGTTTTTGGTTTTTACGTTTTGATACGAACGTTGCGCAGATGCTGTAATCAAAGAATAACAAAAGAGCGTGTATTTTGCTTACAAAATCTACTTTATTCAAATATTAACTTGTGGTGATCGTACACCTAAAGACACTGTTGTCTGATATACACATGGTCTGCTACCATGCATGTTTTCTACGCTTCTATGGACTGGTTCCAGTTGCTACACTGTTTTTTTCTGAACACTGACTCTAGACTAGAGAACTACACATAGAGACATTTAGTGATTATATATGGAGACACTCATTTAGCACATTTACACTGGGACATAAGAAACGTATATGTATGTATGTGGCTATGACAACATTCACTCTACAAATACATGGCTGATGCTTACATTCTGGGTAATATAAATATCGTGACATAATAAATTAGACTTGATCATTTACTCTTGATATATACTGAAAATGAGACAATGTAAGTTGCAACAATACCGTTTTTGTGACTTATACTGAGATAACGTGGCAATGGCAGTGTCGTCTAATCTGGATACAATACGTAATAAAGTATACATAAATAAATAAAATGTCCAAAAAGTCACGGGGTGTACAATTATTTTGACAAAACTCATTACCGAACTCGACTTGTCTGTATAGCAAAAAGAAGGTTTTTCGTGATCTCTGACAAGATATACAATAAAGTTTTGGTGCTGTACAAGATCATCTCTTCTGACTAGACCTTTCGATTTTTCATCCCAGTTGCTATAGATGAGGGGACTAATGGTCTTTACCAGGTAGAAAAGTGTATGACAAAATAACACTTTGAGATCTGAAGTAAGTTGTTAGTGAAACCGAGTAATATTTACTCTGTCTTAAATAGAAGCAGATGCCATCTGTTTTGCTATACATGCATGCATCTGTTTGGCACCAAATAATACTACAATATTACAAAATTTGATTGGTGTTTGGGGGGACTTTTGAATAAATAACATCGTTTGGTGCGAGTGGATCATGTAACATAGGAAAAAAGAAGGAGATACAATAAACTCAAACAGATGTACTCAGTAGCAATCATCATCATCAACAAAACGAACAATACCGAAATTAACTCAAGTATATCATCATCATCATCATCCGTTAATCTTCATGGAATTTTGCACCCAATGAATCAGCTCGCTGTGACATGTTTTAATAATGCCATGCGTCACATGACACACCCATATAAGGGAGTGGCATGTCACCTGGGCATTGCTGGATTACATGCTTGTGACATACTACAAATAAGCACCGTGTGAGGGATATTGTGACGATGATCACTGTGTTTCGGGTTTATAAATAGTACTCATAGGTTGGTTTACATTATTACATCATACAATTATTACATTGTGTAAGTTTCGATTCACATTGACTTGGCCATTTGATGGCTGTATGTATTAACACCTTCACTGGTATCGAGAACACAGTTTTGTCAACAATTTACTCTGCCCTGGAATGATTAAAAACAAAAAATATGTACGGAAGTTTTTCACCCAAAGGGGTTGCGATACAATTTGTAAGTTAAGTATAGTAAATATTAAAAACAGAATAAGTTAGAATTATCAACTTTGCATCCATTATTATCAACTACAATGTAGTAGGTTTTTGTACCTTGAAAATGTCATCTATATACATCATGGTCCACAAGACTAACACAGAGTTTTCAGATATGCATATTCACAACAGCTTCTGTTAAAAATTGATAACTGAAGGTTTTATCGGCTGGAGCTCATTGCATGATTCAAGGGTCACGTGACACAACCGTGTGGATCGGAGAAGAGTGCAAAGAAACAAAGAATTATTATAGTTCATGGACATATCCATTGCATAACAAAACAGTCGACGATGTGGTGCTCCTTATCCAAAGCACCATTGAATTCGTGCGTGCTTTGGTAAAGGTTAACAGTAGTTGTTGAAAATAGTAGAAAACGGAGGTGGGGGCTGAGCCACGAAGATTACTCGACGAGGCATTAAACGTAGACTGGATATGCATCATCAGAAATATATTCGGTCTCTACTGACTCCATCTTTTTTTGGTTATTTTTTTCGCATAATAAGACATTGGAAGCTCTATCAGTCCTTACATTTAACAACTTTTAGTTATCTTATCATTCAACCAAATTTATCTTATACTATCCAAAATACTTTAACATCATTGACTCAACGTCTTATCACGCACCACATGTCTATGAACAAGCTATACAGTCGGCATGGTTACTAGCTTCTAGTAACTATAGTAACTACTCATCACCATGGCAAAACAACAACATCTTGGAGTGGCTAGATACACTATATCGACAGATATTTCTAATCACATTTTAAGTAGAATATGTAAATATTGCTTCAGAGTACAAGTCAACTGGCTTAATGTAACAATGTCTGGCTAAAATATAGATTATATAGAATATAGACGACTGGAACATTTGAAAATATTCTCAGTCAGACAAAAATTTTGGATGGATATACAAGCCCATCATAAATACTTATGCTAAAGGCAACTGTTCACATAAAAAGATCGTCCTTAAAATTCTTTGATCAATCCAAAAGCATCACTCAGATATCAGAGGAATATACTCTTAGAAACGTTTCAACGATACATCAAGATGCAGTTTTCTTTGCAAACCAATGGTATTTTCGGTTATCTGTCTGTTGGGATGTTTTACCAAAGGGATGCTGTTCTCCCATAAACAAAAAAATGATGGAAATCGCATTCGCATTCAGGACGAAAGCGATGCATATCAATATCGAATATAAGCTACCGTTCACAGATTCAAGGGTAACAATTGTTGAACCGAGATATTAGTAGTCGGAGACCTCTGATAAACCAATCCGATGTGATCCATAAAGTGAAATCCAGGATAAAGATAATCGTAGCCAATGTGTATTAAAACCATACACTGTCAACATAGTTACTATAGGACACCGATAATCTATAATACATCTGCATATTGTGGTGATTTATGCATTACAACACCCCAGTAGCGGGACCATATTATTGACTAAGAGAAATCTATGAAGCTCCTTACTAGTTGGCCCTATCTGATTTGATATTCATCAATAATGTGACAGAGATAATATAGTGGTAGTGACGTCTGTTCAGCCTAGCAGACGGCACACAAAAAGCATCCATCCACTATGTCTGAATATCTTGACAGCCGTGATTGAGGCTGGGACTCAAAATCACGTCCCACGCCAGCAACTCGCATAATTTATTCAGAGCTTCTATTGAAGGATTGCCGTACCTTACATACAAAGAGAAAAACCTCTGCACAGCTCTGATTGTGGTAGTGAACTATTGATCTGCATAAATTATGTAGATGAGGCAAGCCGGGAAAGATAACGACAAAAGTATAGCATTAAAACCAGCGAATGCCGCGAAACCATGGCAACACAACATTAAGCAAGCACTCAAGGAACGAAATTTAGCCATGCGTCAGCGGATTAATTTACAACAGTAATTATAGGGAATCACAGCTAAAATCACGCCATGATTACAGGAAGCCATCAAATCTCTTTGTGTTGGCCACTATGTTTTAGCCTCGACATTTGGAAGCTCAAAATGTATACTTGATAGTGTCTGGAAGTTCATTTGTTTTACACAGTGAATTTGTAACCTCAAATCACAATCAACATTGGAGTAAAAATGATAAAACACAATCAAACAAACAGCCATGTGTGAAGTGAATGCAATTCAAACGCTAGCTATTTATAACTCTGCAGCAGCTTATGGGAAGAGCATATATGGGCTTTCAAATTAAAGCAGTGAAAGATGGGGGATCCCGTAGACCAGATGGTCAAATAATGCCCCGCGTAACACAATACGCATGATACCGGGGAGGCTGCTTTGTTGGCGGCTAAGCCATGCATTCAGTCAGCCGACAATGGCAATGTCGTAGACATGTTACCACTTTTTGGCTACAGCTATTGGCTCTGTAAGACAACGGTTCAACAAACGGTGTATGGGACATGCACACAATTCATGATGTAATGGAGCGCCTTAAATTTGGCAAATATGTTGGGGCTGCTTGCAGGATTTTATCCCGCGAGTGATGTATGGAGACAAATAGAGATAAATACCGCATTTCCATGACAATATGAACTAGGAAAGCATGCGGCTTCGGTCCGCATATTGCCATCACTAAGTATTGATGCCAGAAACATATAGGCCCAAATGTGGATGTGGCTGGTAATGAACACAATGATGATAAAGGAACTGAGAGTTTCCATTGCACTGGCTGACACGGGGTTTAATATTAATGCACCTCGGTAATACGAGATAAAGACGGGGGAGCTAGGACATATCCCAACCAGAGAGATGACATAAACGCTGCCGCACATAAAGAGAAATATGCACCAATCCATCAAAGGAGCATTAAAATCAGATCTGCAACTTAAAGCCGGGACATAACTTACCAACTACGATGCATAAATGCCACGGAAAAATAACTTACGCAATTAAGCGAGCCATAAATAAAACAAAGCAGCACGAATAAAAAGAGGCAAACTATCGGAGAATAATAAACACGAATGTAGGGTTTTGGTTTTGAAGACAAAAACATAAGCTGGATAAACGATATGACTAGAAGCTTAATGCTCCTTATCAAAGAGCCCAGAGGGTGGAATATACAGAAAAACTCATTGCTGCAAGTTGTGGTCCTTTACAATATAAATTCGTGGCGAGAATAACAAGTGCAAAATGACTCTGGGACTCCAGTGAACTCCGACCTCTGGTTTTTGTAGCTCCTTCGTGTGCGAGTTGCCATGGCAACGGGTTGAGATAATCAATAAAATAGGTAGATATGAACACACTAGCGAGCCGGGCTCCAATAT
The DNA here is from genome assembly GCA_035585475.1 of Armandia brevis. Taxonomy (NCBI): domain Eukaryota; kingdom Metazoa; phylum Annelida; class Polychaeta; family Opheliidae; genus Armandia; species Armandia brevis. The sequence continues at coordinate 3,195 of JAXGGS010515477.1, read as the reverse complement.
ATATTATATGGCGGGGCAGGGAATTGCAACTCAAGTCATCTTCGGCTTGCCAATGTTACAATAAAATATTCCCAGCGGTGCTTCAGATTAAATTAATGGAAGAACTATTTGCATTTATACCTTATCATGTGGAATAACAGCATCATATTAAATATAAATGGGAATCTTTGCATTCTATGTACAAATCCTTACTCATTCCAGTATTACAAAGCAGTATTGCTATGTCGATTAAATATGGTTTATATAAAATGTGATTTGCTCTGCTCAGCTTCAAAGACGCTACTTGTGGAATGATTACTAAATAAATTATGCAATTGTGCATTATCTATCACAATATATATCAACTCCTATACAGAGCTCTAGACCTATGGGCCAGTAAAAAATACGGCCCATATAAACTATAAAGCGTGAGACAACAATGCGGATATAAGCACTACGTACATACAAACATCAAGGCGTCATTCCGTATTGCCTCTAGGACATGTATACAAGCTCATTCCACAATACTTCTATCTGGAATGATACATTAAATATATAAGCTCTCTCTACTCTCTAGCTACCTATATAATATATATATTTATATAATATGCTACAATACATGGCGTTGGTTTTGGTTGTCCATTGGCTAGGCCTATAAAACACAGTATACCTTATAATTCAAAAGAGATATGGAACAATATGTCTCTCTTATCATTGTCATCTAAAATAAGTACTCTCTAAAAAAGATCCATCTTATATAAACACATACTAATATATATGGTTATATCTTCAACATAGTCTACTGTCGCCCTTAGGGTGACAAGTGAAAATAAATTCTCTTCACGGACCAGGCTCAAAGCGCCAATAAATGTAATCTCCATCAATCCTCAACGTGGGAATGTAAAATTTATGTCGTCTTTCCACATAGATCTTGCCCCTGCCCAGTATCAAAAGTTGGCCGCACAACTTTGCATCAATGTGAAAAAATGCGACCGTGCGCGAGACAACGGCGTTAAGCCCTTCGCTCGCGAGACGGCCATTGGAAGTTCAATCTGTCCTTCAAAATTGCATGAAAAACTGGTATAGATAAATGCAGCATGATAAACCACCTATTGGCACACGTCTGTGCAGGCGACAACCAATGAAAACTGGGCAGTCCCCGAACTTAACGTAGGTTTTTTTACAACTTGTTTGTGACCATTATCAATGGCTTCAAACGCTGGCTGACTCGAGCGATGATGACGATTTTTTGTTTACAGTTTCAATTCAATTCAACAACAGTAGCCAAATATTGACCGTAAATGGTTGGTCCCCTCTGGTCTACGTCAACGAATAAACCGAGAGTCATCAGCAAGCTCATAGGGATGTTACGATGACAACCCTAATTTCAAATTGGTCCCTACTCAGTAGAAAATCTTGTATGGCATCAGCATAATATTGCCTAGCTTAACAGCGCCAAACAAGTATGACATAACCTTCCCCAACTGCTCTTAGCTTTGTAACTGGCATGCTCTACGCACCAAAGCGCATTACCATGCTCTATCACAACCCTAGGCACAAGAATACGATGGCGCTATTATTCTGAAAGTAGCCTAGCCCTATAACATTAAACTATTCTGAATCCAGCACTGACCGATAACACTAACATTTCTCGTTTAAAGACCATGCCCAAATTCCCAACAACCAACTATAGCCAAGCATTTCAAATGTTATGAGACGAACCAATGGCATTTAGATGCCTTTTCCGTTCGCTCAGTCGTTTTTTGGCTTGAAGCAGTCATCATCGATGTTGCTGTAGATGACTTCGTGCAAGAGCTCGTCCACTTCATCTGTCTCGAAGTCGATGGAGTTGTCTCGGCTCAGATCAGGAGTAAATACACTCAGCATACGGAACACATTCTTTCTGAGGGTCTTCAGTTGGCGTAAGTGTTGGCAGTCGCAGCCGTTGCAGGTGACTTCGGCTGTCTGGGCGTGGGCCGGGCTCGGCTTGGCGGGTCTCTCTCTGGGTGGCAGCACTTCGCGTGCTTTTGGCACCGCCTCAGCAGCACGTGGCTCAGGAGGGTTACATTCTCTGACCATCGGCGGTGGTTTGGGGCTGGACAGATCTTCGGGCTCTTCCCTCATCCGGCTGGTGTGGCGGGAAAGGTTCAGGCTCTCTGCGGCGCTAAGCTTCGGTGGGCTCAGTGAGTCGCGGCTGTCTGGACGTTTGGTGGTCAGATCCTGAGGAAGGCCGACCTCCTCTCTCTTAATGGGAGCGACAGCGGCCGGTGGGGCGGCTGCGGCTAAGCTAACGGGTGGGTAGGAGGGAGCGGTCTGGACTTCGGGGATCTTCAGAGGGATCTTGATGCCGTTACTGTCCGGGCTTTCGGGTTGCGCCTCCTTGTTGGGGCTGATATCTTGTTGCGTCATTCCCAGGGATGCGGCGAGACTCTGACCGTTCAGCAAGTTCAGCGACTGTTGCATGGTAGCGGGCAGCATCTGACCGGCGTGGGTAGCCAAACCATTGGGCATGCCTCCCAGGGCAAAGAAATTGGGTCCCAGCAGACGGTTTCCAAGTGGCGCCATCATCGGGCGCAGCTGGTTAAAAAATGGCGACATGGTGTTCATGTAGTTGCTCATTGACATGGTGGGTGAGAGAAGATTACCGAACTTGGGTGGTATCTGCGCTTGCGGTTGTGGACTAGACTGGCTGCTGACGGCCTGCAGCAGGGCTGAGATCTTGTCTTGTTTCTGGTTGCCTCCCAACAGCATCTCGTGCTTCATGTCGAGTGACTTGCGGCCGCGTGTGCTTTCAGATTTCTTCTCCAGGTTGTAGAATTCCATGTTTCCACCATGACGACTGCGGATGTGCGACTTCAGCAGATGGCCTTGTGTGTAACGCTGGCCACAGGCTCCACAGTGGTAGGGGCGCTCTCCTGCAAAAAACAAACATAACGATGATTTATTATGCTGCCTCATATGGGATCTAAGCGACACTAAAGAGTGCTAGCTTCGTGTACAGGCACATATCTTATTAACATAAACAAATATCTATATGGTACGATGATTATATGTCGGGACTCGATAACGTCAACAAATACAATGCTGAACACGTCATAGATGGGAAAACATCGCACTCGGTAACCAGCTATATATATACACACATAAGTATCACATCTCATAAAAACAAGATTAAATCAGTCTAATGGGAAAGCCCGATATAAACGTGGCATGAAA
>JAXGGS010515366.1:0-11002 GCA_035585475.1 Armandia brevis | reverse complement strand
TCCCGGGGACACACACAGAGCCCCCGTTACCCTGCTGCCCCTCGGGCTCCCGGGGACACACACAGAGCCCCCGTTACTTTGCTGCCCCTTGCACTCCCGGGGACACACACATAGCCCCCGTTACCTTGCTGCCCCTCGCACTCCCGGGGTCACACACAGAGCCTCCGTTACCTTGCTGCCCCTCGCAATCCAGGGGACACACACAGAGCCTCCGTTACCTTGCTGCCCCTCGCACTCCCGGGGTCACACACAGAGCCTCCGTTACCCTGCTGCCCCTCGCAATCCAGGGGACACACACTGAGCCCCCGTTACCCTGCTGCCCCTCGCACTCCCGGGGACACACACAGAGCCCCCGTTACCTTGCTGCCCCTCCCAATCCAGGGGACACACACAGAGCCCCCGTTACCCTGCTGCCCCTCGGGCTCCCGGGGACACACACAGAGCCCCCGTTACCCTGCTGCCCCTCGGGCTCCCGGGGACACACACAGAGCCCCCGTTACCTTGCTGCCCCTCGCAGTCCCGGGACACACACAGAGCCTCCGTTACCTTGCTGCCCCTTGCACTCCCGGGGACACACACTGTGTTAAGCAGTGTGCTGTGACAAATAATGTTGCCCCTATTACACCCTGCTGCCCTGATTTGCATTCAACCCAACCTATTTTGTACACAATTTGTTATAATCCGACAATATCCGGCAATATCCGGTAATATCTGGTAATATCCGGCAATATCCGACATTATTTTTAATTATTGTCGCATAATTCTATCTTAACCAAATAAATTTTACATTATCATACCAATTATCCCAAACTATATTGATACAATTAGTTTTAATCTTGTTCATCAATGTTTATCTATCTGATGTTCTCTCTTACTTTTCAATAATCATGACATAATAATTATTATTCCGATCTTTACCCTAAAACATCCCAATTTATTAGTAATCATTCGCAATAATTTTGATTCATTTTTACAAATCTTCCTTCTTTATCTTGTATCATTTTACCTTCTATCCCAATTTTTTTTCCCAAAAATCAATTCTCATTTTTGTCTATAGTAAAGAATCTTGCTACAACATATTTAATCTTCCTCGAATTAATTTTCATCATCAAAAATTATTCATCATCATTCTATAACATCATCAGAGTGCCTCAAGTGACTGTCAGCCTTTAGTTGTTTGCTCATCCCAAAGTGGCCTGCAAAATTTGGTCACATGTTTACTTAAATAAATATATAAAACATATCATTCATACAGCTGGCAATCTAAAGTCCTCCCCATATACTTGTCCTTTGGAAGAAATAAGGCCACTTGGTGAATGGTGGTTAATGTGGTGATGTTTATAGACAAGTATATGTTAGAGAGAAAGGACAAGTGTATGTCACTCACTTCAGGTTAAGTGTGCCTAAATTGCCTCTTACCCATATACGTATATTTGGAGGGTGAAAAACTTTTATTCCAGCAAGAGAGTCCCCATACCCTCAAAATACAACTCATAAAATATTAAAGCAATAGGACACAGGTAAAGCAGACAAAAAGTGTTTTATGTCTCTGAAAAAACACAGAAAAGTGACTCAAAGTGACACAAAGTAACATAAAATGATGTTAAACATAAAATGTCATAGAAGCAAAATTATGATGTCTAAAAAAACATTGTGTTGACATTGTGTTGACATTGTGTTGACATTGTGTTGACATTGTGTTGGCATTGTGTTGGCATTGTGTTGGCATTGTGTTGGCATTGTGTTGGCATTGTGTTGACATTGTGTTGACATTGTGTTGGCATTGTGTTGGCATTGTGTTGGCATTGTGTTGGCATTGTGTTGACATTAGGTTGACATTAGGTTGACATTTGTGTAAATATTTGTGTAAATATTGATAAACGCTTCTTTAGCTCTGTAATAGTTATTGTAGCCTAATATTTTACCTAATCATATTTCATAAAAAAAGCTTTACATGGCACACACCAATCTATATCACAATAGATCACACCTGTAACCGATAGTAGGAGAACCATCTAAAACATTTATGTAGTGCATGACCTGGAAATTTGTGTTACTTAGGGTTTTATGTTGTATTAAGAACATAAAACACACATAAAACAACTTTATATCAGAAAGCTACAGCTGATATCAGACAAAATAATTAAGGGGTCCGTGAAATGTTTGAAGTATACTATTTAATCATAGCATGTTAAGAAAGATTATTGAATAACATTTGACACAAAGTTCGCACAATGTCATCACAATGTCACCGTCTAAATTTGTAATGCTTTAGATTTGCCTATTGAATAGTTACAAGTATTAGTTATGCAAATTGTGTTAGAGGTTTATGCATTGTTTTGCCTCTTAGTTCCTTAAATTTACATAAAACAAGCATAAAATAGTGTTTTTTTAAAATAGTGTCAGTATTTTGATCACCCTTTACCATCTTGTTAGCCATCTGATTTGACTAAAACAAAATATAAATGGCAGCTGAATAATCAGACAATGCATAAATCAAATCCTGACTTCCTCAATATAATATTGAAGTAATGAGGGGACTTTAAGGTATAGGTTATGGAAATGGCGACAGCTTTTTTTATGATTTTAGGCCCTTTTCAGTCGTTTTATGCTCTAGATGACACACTTACAAGGGAAGACACTTACATCTGTCTTAGTCCCATCCCTGTGGTGATGACCCCCGAACAAAATATACAAAATACAAAAAAGGTGGCAATTTGTGCGCACTTAAGCTGGACTCAATGATGTTGGATAGAATAGGGCTATAAGGGTTGGTTTACCAAGTAGCAGGGAGGTGTCTCAAGGTGAATAGTGGTTAATGTGGTGATTTTTTTCTAAAGAAAAAGTATATGGGAGGACTTGGCCATCTGAATGTTTGATATGTTTTATATAACTGATACTTATTCCATAGGCCATGAGTACTAAGATTGCCAGAGAACTTCTACATATTGATCAATAATATTCCTTTCCCATGCACTCACACACGTTAATGTTTAAAGAACTCATTCTTGGATCTTAGATAGGATTTTAACATTTGATGCACTCAGTTCCATGGTGGTTAATGTGGTGCAGCCTTTCCACACACATATGGAGATTAAGTCCGCAGAGAACTTGTCCTACCTGTAGAGTCACCTGTGTAGATCAGAATGCTCCAATTAATAATTCTTACAATCATGTTCAAACACACGGTATTTGTTAATTTTGTAAGATTCGTAAATACGTGCATGTAATTTATATCTCAGTTAATTCTACAAAGTATTCCGCTTTTATATTTCTTGTTATACATTTAAACTCTGTTTGTTGTTATGCATAGTAATGGCTTAACTATATCGTCGTTAATTGCTGAGCGTCTCAGAAACGTAGTAGTGTACAAGAATAATAATTATCATTGTTATTGGTATAGTCGCACGACATCTATGTGTATAACGTTAGAGCTAACTATTTGTGAGTATGGTAAATTGCATACGCACCAGTGATAAGATTTGTGGTAGTATTCGTAACCCGTGGTGTAATTTGCCCGTTGGCGCTGTGATGTCACGACCTGCTATGTTTGACAGCTGTTTAAGATGGCTGTGAAATGTAAAGCAATATTTAGATGTTAATTGGACATTCCCCGTGCACTAAAAGGTTACAATTTTGTGTACAATTTATCGTAGATCCCGAATATGTAAACCACCACCTAACGCCCATACATTTTTATTGTATCAATTGGGATTACATGTATGTACCTACGGGTCACGACTGAATATTTTGAATCTCTGGACTCGTGAGTTAATTAGTAAAGGAGCTTCACCAGCTCATGTAATGAGTGCATTTTACGAATGGAAAGGATTGCTCGACGATTTTCAAGCAACTGAAGTAGAGTATTGTCAGTATTTGACGAGTGATGAACTAAACATTCACAACAGACTGCCGGATGGAAAGTTTGCAACAATTAAGGAGTTCCAATGACATGTCAAGTCCTACGTGTCTCAAGCGAGGCCCAAGTAACCCGAGTTATCTTCTCATCACGCATTCCTTGAAGAAACTCGCCAACTAGAGGATGAAATAAAGCAAATTTCTGTCCGACTCGAAAAGGGCGAAAATATCCATGAATGGCTCTGAAGACGGCTATTACGATTCAGAGTATGATCTAGAGCTACAGACGTTGTTGAATACCTTCTGCACGCCCGAGTGGAAGTTGACACCGGTCGATGAGCGGAACCGACACTCCGGACCACACCAAGATAACCGACCCGAGGCGCCAGCGCGAAACATCCAAGATGCCGGAGATATTCACCGGGAGATAGATTCACAAAGATCTACCACCTTGACTCGCACACCTCTGAGAGAGGATGCTGACGGAATGCTGAATACGCTCAAGAAGTTAGCCGAGTTGATTGAGGGAAAGAAGGACAAACTACCTCAATTAGAGTAGGAAATTTTCGAAGGAGATCTGTTACAATATCCACTGTGGATCAGATCATTCAAAATGTTGATAGAAAAAAAAACATTGTTAGTCTCTTCTACCTGGGCAGATACACAAAGGGAGAGGTAAAGGAAAGTATAGCTGGATTCCTGTGTTTGTTTTCTGAAGATGCGTATAGCAAAGCAGAGGCAGTTCTACAAGCACGATACAGAGATAAAATTCAAGTGGCTCAAGCGTATAGAAGAAAACTGAAGAACTGGACATCGATCAAAAAGGGAGATGGAGTGGTGCTTCGAAAGCTGGCTGATTTCATGTGGCAGTACAATGCTGCCATAGATTCAGTGAAGAATCTACATTCATTGGGCTCCGCCGAAGAGATGAGTAGAATACTAGCAGTGCTGCCAGCCCATCTCACTGACAAATGGGATAGAATGGTGGATAGGTACTACTATATCAACTCGTCATCAACCTTTGCAGCAAATGTTTATGAAGAGGGTGACTATCCACCCTTCCTGGAACTCTGTAAGTTCTTGTCGCAAGAGGCGGGAATACTAAACGGCCTGGGGAAAACGCTGAGAGGAGATGCAAGCAGTGGCGATGGAGGACAATCAAGCTCCTCACACAGCAGAAGACGAGTTCAGGCACTAGCCACCGGGGTAGATGAGAAGGGAAAACACAGCGATTTGAAGCCCAAGGGGAACCCGCCGAATTGCAATTACTGTGACAAGCTACATGACATAGTGAAATGCGATAGTTTCCTGAGTAAGCCCGCCAATGAAAAGAAGCAGTTCGCTAAAGATCAGGGGTTGTGCTACGAATGTCTGAGCAAGACACACACCTACAACGAATGTAGGACAAGGAAACCGTGGCTGCTTACAGACAAAGATCAACCTGACGTGGAAAAGGCTCGAGTGTTTAACACAAGGGCTACAGAGGGGAAGGAAGGAAGTTATTACACCATTATCGTCGCAGTGGGCCACAAGAGTATGGTGAACAGTACTAGTCATGTGGTAAAAGATGTCCAGATTAGAGGGATACATCTCGATAAACTGATAGTAGTAAAGAAGCTGTACACTCACGACAAAATCCCAGCAGACTTGTCGATCGTGCCGACCAGAGGCGAACTCGTTAAATGGTCACATCTCCCGAGAGAGGTAAAGCAAATGCCTGCCGACGAAAAGAACCTGCCAGTGGAGATGCTGATAGGACATAATTGCCCCGAGGTATTTGTCCCAGAGACTGTGCCTATGTGGGGGATGATCAACGGTACGGAGTGTGTACGCCACTCGGATTGGGCATTATGGGGAAATGTCAGACCGATGGACCGGAGTCACTCACCTGCTTTTGTACTTCCCTGTAGGGCGGTAGAGCAAGCATTCGATTTGGAGTTTAAATCTGAGCCAGGAGATGATCAGAAAGTGTCTCAAGAAGACTTGAAGTTCCTAGAATTGACATGGAAGACCCTGGTGCATCGAGAGGACAGTCACTTCGAGATGGACCTGCTGTTGAAGTCCGAACCACAGTTGATGCCAAACAATCGTGGACAGGCACTGAATCAATTGCTGGGCCAGAAGAAGAGATTTGAGCGTGACCCAAATTACCTGGCCATGTATCACAGCTTTATTAGGGACATGTTGGAACAAGGGCATGTCGAGCCAGCTCCGCCGCAGTACGAGGAGGGAACAGTCTCATTCACACCACATCATGGGGTAGAGCACCCTAGAAAGCCAGGAAAGCTGAGGGTTGTATCTAATTTTAGTGTGATGAAGGATGGGATCTCGCTAAATCAGAAGCTGCTGGCCGGGCCGGATTTGACCAACAACTAAGTGGGGGTCATGTGCTGTTTCTGCGACTAAGGAGTAGTGTTCATGAGTGACATAAAGGGAATGTTCTTCCAGGTGGGGGTGACGGAGAAACACAGAGACTATCTCAGGTTCCTGTGGTTTAAAGACGGTGACCCCAAACAAACAGTACAAGAATACCGAATGACGGTACACCCATTAGGAGCCACAAGTTCCCCAGCCTGTGCCAATCTGGCTTTCAAGGCAACTGCTGATAAATTTGAAGGAGGGTTCGGGGTGGATGTGGCCAAGTTCCTGCGTCGCAACTTTTATGTGGATGATGGGCTTAAATCGAAGGCCACGGCCAAGGAAGTGGTGGACATGTTTCTTAAAGCTCATCAGATGTGCAAAGGCGGAGGGTTCTTTCTGCATAAGTTCACCAGTAACTCTACAGAAGCTTTGTCAATGGTGCCAGAGGAACTACTCGCGAAGAATGTCCATGAATACTTGATGACAGGCCCAAACCTACCTACAGAGACGTCACTCGGGGTTAAGTGGCAGTCAGACTTTTTTTTGTTTGTGGTACAGACACTGATCAAACAATTAACGAGAAGAGGCCTGCTATCTGCCCTGTGTAGTATATACTACCCTATGGGTCTTATCTTGCCGATCATATTGTGCGGGAGAATTATACTACAGCAGTTGTGCAACTCTGGAGCCAAGTGGGATGAGGACATCCCCGAAGAGTTTAAAGATAGATGGTCCAAGTGGTACAACAGTCTGAGTGGTCTGGCCAGGCTGAAAATTCCCAGATGCTACAGATACAACATCACTGCAAGGCTCACTGGAGTAGAGATTCACCATTTCTGGGACGCCGGTACACAAGGCTATGGAGTGTGCAGCTACGTCAGAATGGAAGATGAGAAAGGCGCAGTAGATGTTGCTTTAATCACGTCCAAAGCACGAGTAAGCCCCAAGAAGCCAGTAACTATGCCAAGGATGGAGCTGTAAGCTGCTGTGCTCGCTTCGAAGAATGCTGTGTTCCTCAGAGAAGAGATGCCGTACCCTGATGCGAGTCATCATTTTCGGTCCGATAGCAAGGTAGTGTTGGGCTACATTAGGAACTCTTCACATCGTTTCCATCTGTATGTAACAAACAGAGTTCAGCCATCAGAGAACGCACAACAGTGGAAGAAAGGCGATATGTGGCGAGTGAAGACAAGCCCGCCAACCTGACATTGAGAGGTGCATCAGTTGACAACCTCATAAGTAGCGCCCTGTGGTGGTCAGGACCAGAATTCGTGTAGACTGGAACCTGGAGAAACGAAACACAGATAAAGAGCTATGAAGTGGACGAGCGAGATCCCGAGCTAAAACGTGAAGTAACAGCGCTGGCAATGGGGATAAAGGCGAAGACCACACCTTGTTTTGATAGGCTGTGCAACTGGTATAGAGCAGTGTCCATGATAGTCATCTGGATAAACTATATCAATAAGTTGAGACAAAGGGCTCATCTCAGATGTGCCGCCATAACCACTGCAGCAGTACCCACCAGGATGGAGACCAGGTTGAGAGCGGAGAAAGTGTTAATCAGAGTTATGCAAGCACAAGCATTCAAAGAGGAGCTGAGAATAATTTCCACCAGAGGCAACCCGAGTCAACCAGCACCGGGATACATGCTAAGTAATGCTGTAAAATCCACACTTGCATCATTGGATCAATTTGTCGACCACAAGAAGGTGATCAGAATGGGAGGAAGGCTAGCATAGTCCGCATTACCCACTGAACTCGTGCATCTAGCAGTGATACCACAACTGGGACACCTCACATACCTCCTGATTAATTTCTATCACCAGTTGACAAAACATTCAGGTCGACAAGGCACTTTAGCTCAACTTAGAAACGTTGGATACTGGATCGTTAGAGGAAGAACCACGGTGGATCGAGCTACCAGAGATTCTGTGGTCTGTAAGCGAATCAGAGGATTGCCGATGGTACAGAAGACTTCTGATCTTTCCGAGGAACGCTTGCAGGTCCCGCCATTCATATACTGCGGTATGAACCAGTTTGGGCCATTCTTGGTAAAGGATAGAAGGTCACAGAAAAAGAGATGGATTTTCCTATTCATATGTTTCAGTTTGTTGGCAGTCCACCTAGAGATTGTGTATGAGTTGTCCACGGATAGTTTCCTAAATGCCTTTAGACGCTTCATCGGAAGAAGAGGGCCAGTCACCACGTTGAACTCAGATAGAGGTACAAATTTCGTCGGCGCAGCTAACGCGATGAAATCAGCCCTGGCAGAATTGAACGACAAGAAAATTCACTCAGGATTACTCAGGCTCAGATGCTACATCGTGGAATTTAATTCCCCAAAATCGAGCCACATGGGAGGCTTGTGGGAGGGCGCAATCAGAACATTGCGGTCGGTGTTGAGCGCCATACTTATTCAACACAGTCACCGTTTGGACGAAGAAAAATTTATAGTAGAAGCCGAGAGTGTGTCTAACAGCAAGCTGCTGGTCATGCTGGATCTCAGGGATCCTACAGACTCCGGCTGGGCTAATCACGATGAAGCACGGCACAGCCCTCCCACCGCCAGGGAAGTTCCAGAGCACCGAGTGGTATGGATACAAAAGGTGGCGACAGGTGCAGGTGCTAGCGCAGATGTTCTGGAAGCAGTGGAGACAGGAACTGCTACCCACCTTCCAAGCCAGACGAAAATGGATGAATGAAACCGAGCCACTTAAAGTTGGAGATGTTGTTGTGTTAATGGACTATAACACTCCGCGAGGACAGTGGCCACTGGCCTTCGTCGAGAAGCTGATCAAGTCTCATGACGACCTGGTAAGACGAGTGGAGATTCGCTGTAAAGGATCGCGCTACGAACATCCCATATGCAAGCTGGTTTACGTTTGCAGCGGTGATATGTAAAGAGACTTGAAGTTGTTCAAGAGAAGTAACCTTCCCTCTTGGAACCACAGCACCTAATTATACAGACTGTTTCTGCAGAACAATCTACACCATAAACACTTAATTATACGTAGTTATCTTATAAATTGGTTAATGTGTAGTTTACCAACCCACAGGGTGGTGTGTTAATTTTGTAAGATTCGTAAATACGCACATGTAATTTATATCTCAGTTAATTCTACAAAGTATTCCGCTGTTATATTTCTTGTTATACATTTAAACTCTGTTTGTTGTTATGCATAGTACTGGTTTAACTATATCGTCGTTAATTGTTGTGCGTCTCAGAAACGTAGTAGTGTACAAGATTAATCATTACCATCATTATTGGTATCGCCGCACAAAATGTATGTGTATAACATTAGAGCTAACTATTAGTGAGTATGGTAAATCCAGTGATAAGATTTGTGGTAGTATTCGTAACTCATGCTGTAATTGGCCCGTTGGCGCTGTGAAGTCACGACCCGCTGTGTTTGACAGCTGTTTAAAGTCAACAAGATGGCTGTGAAATGTGCGAACCTGAAATGTAAAGCAATATTTAGTTTATTATGTTAATTGGACATTCCCCATGCACTAAAAGGTAACGATTTTGTCTACCAATTATCGTAGATCCTGAATATGTAAACCACCACCTAATGCCCATACATTTTTATTGTATAAATTGCGATTACATGTATGTACCTATGGGTCACGACCTAATATTTTGAAACTCTCGACTCTTGTCATTTTGAATTCCTTGTTATTTGTAATTTCCAGTTTACGTACTCGTGAGTAAAGTAATCTCCAAGTTGTAAGAACTAGTCTGTCTTTCCTTTGACACGCCGGCACGAACAGTATTACAGTATGTGAAAATCTGTTTCATATTACTTTCAGATCTTTCAATATTTTGGATGGCAAGAAACAGTACTTACTTCGAATTATATTGTCATACTCCGATGACATTTATCTGACCAAATATCGTTCTTATAAAGCAAACAACAGGAGAAAATGTGGCGATCAGTTTGTGGTAGGGAGGGCAATTTAAAGAAAGTGAAAATGACGCTGGCGGCTGGAGCAAACATCCATGCCAAAGATGAACATGGGTTCACACCTTTGCACGTGGCATGCAAGTTCGGCAAGAAAACAATCGTGCAGCATCTCTTAGCATTGGGATCAGATGTGCATGCGAAATGTAATAATGGTCAAACACCTGTTTTTCTGGCATGCACTAACGCGGGGAATTTACAAACTGTCAAACTTCTTATCTTAACGGGGGCTGACGTCAATTCGAGGGATAGTAATGGTCTCACACCACTCCATGTTGCTGCAGAATCTGGTAAGGCTAGTATCATTCGTTACTTGATATCCGCTGGAGGCAAAATACATGATCAAACTAGTCCATGCCAATCTCCTCTCCATATGGCATGCTTAAGCTCAGGCAACTTGGCTGCAGCAAAGGCTTTGATTTCAGCAGGTTCCAATATTTACGCGTGTACCAAAGAGGGCCACAGACCATTGCATTATGCTTGCCAATTTGGTCACAAAGATATTGCCCAACATTTGATATCATTGGGTGCAGATATTCATGCAAAATCGAATAATGGACAATCATCCATTCATAGGGCATGTTTTCCATCAGGTAATTTAAAGACTGTCAAATATCTGATTTCAATTGAAGCTGATATTCATGGCAATGATAATGAAGGCCGCACACCATTGCATTATGCTTGCCAATTTGGTCAAAAAGATATTGCCCAACATTTGATATCATTGGGTGCAGATATTCATGAAAAATCAAATAATGGACAATCATCCATTCATAGGGCATGTTTTCCATCAGGTAATTTAAAGACTGTCAAATATCTGA
>JAXGGS010515255.1:0-11003 GCA_035585475.1 Armandia brevis | reverse complement strand
ATTGATGGTATAACTTACATTCGTGTTGCCCAGCTTATAGATTGTCTCTATACTTCCGAATATCTTGATTAATAGAATGTTGCATTAGATTTGATGCCTACCTACATGTACATGTATACGCTATGGTGGAATGCATCCATGCATGACTTATTTTAGACACTTACAACCAGGCATGTTTTATATGACCTCACATCAGTGAAGCTATTCGAGATGTACGTTCTATTCCTGACAATCAGGGCATGACTGTTGCGCTTACCGTCACCAAGAGATGTGAATCCACCTTTGCGTTTATCTTAAAACTGTTAAAACACGCATGTTACTCGTCAGTATCAGGGGATTGCATTGAGGTGTAATATTTATCTCGAGAAATGGCGGACAGGGGAGGTGGGGGGAAGGATGAAATAAGAAAACCGGGGTTCGGGGATGGATTACGAGGGAAGACTTGGCATTGTACCCCGGCTCTCAGATCTCCATGATTTCTCCATCATTTTAGACGGAAAAGTATGTTGGAGATCCGTCCCCAGGGCAGACGGATGAATTGCCGCTTTTGTTGTAGAAAATGACGGAGCTCCATGGATTTTTCCATCGATATCTCCGTGATTATTGACATGGAGAATTGACGGAGTTTTGGCTGCTTTCTTGGAGAATGTGAGACCTTTTTCGTATTTTTTACTGGAATTCTTTTATATATGTACAGTGGAACTTGTCCCTAAGTCCACCTCCTTACTGGGACCACCTGTCTAATAAGCCCAGGTTTGCCCGGTCCCACAAAATTTATAATGGGAGAGATAGGCAGGTGGCCCTGTATACTGGGACCACCTGTAAATTAAGAATTAGGACCGCTATATTGCGGTCCCACGAACCCCAATCACCTGTGAACAGAGACCGATCGCGCATCATTCGTCGGTATTGAATGTTTGTGACAGCTTCAGCCGTCAATCCCCTGTGCTCTCAGCTGCCGATGTGTGTGCCTGTGTACCACTGAGAAGCCACTCGCTTTCCAGCTTCATATCAAAGGAAGGTGAGTGGCTTCCCCACGGGACACAGACACACATCGGCGGTTGAGTGCACAGAGGATCAACAGCTGAAGCTGTCACAAACAGTCAATACCGAGGAAAAATGGGCGATCTGCAAGGTGCGGTCAGCAATTGATCCAATTGGCAATTATCAGGTTATTATCAGTGCCATCCTTTCGGCCGCTGCCCGAGACTACAATTATTTAAATTTTACCATGACAACGGCCGAGTAGCTCAGCAGACGACAGTGTATCAGTGTATGTAATCAAATCTGTATGCAATTGTTAGCCTGATAGCTCGGAAAATCTCAACACTCATATTGGTATAAATAATCATCTTGTTTCACAATGTATGCCATTTTATTTTATGAAAAATTCTATGTAAAAATAAAATGACCTGATATACATTGATATTCTGTCTTTAGCAGGAAACTCAAACATGGACACCATAGAATGCCATGAAATACAGAACCTGGATGAGGTCACATTTCTGAACAGAAAAGACGGATCTGTGAATTTTGTTAGGAAATGGGCTGAGTATAAAGATGGCTTTGGGCATCCAAAAGGAGAGTTCTGGTTAGGTTTAGAATGCCTGCATGTGATCACCACAGCAAGAATGTTTGGTTTACAGGTAGATTTTGGAGATTATCAAGGTAAGGTGTATCAGTCTAGTTATAGAAGTATATCAGTAGGACCAGAGTCAGGTGGATTTAAACTGTAAATTTCTGGATACAATACAGATAGCTCTGGGGGGGACAGTCTCACTAACCATGGATATGGTACTAATAACATAGCTAATAACATGAAGTTCAGCACCATAGATAGAGACAATGATAGGCATCCTGTTAACTGTGCAAAGGTGATTGGTGGTGGTGGTGGTTGGTGGTGCAGTGGCTGTGGATTAAGTTTCCCTACAGGTTCGTACAGGAATAGACGTATTAACTGGTTTACTGCTAAAAACAGCAGCCACTCTTTCTTTACAAACATGAAGCTGACCCTTGTATCGACCTAGCTATCAATAGCAACTGTTTACTGGCCCTACAGGCCGTTACCTGATAGGAGGGCAGCCTGACTCTAGAGGTATAATCTGGTATTCAGCCAAAGAGAACTGGTACTCCTACAAGTTGATGAAGCTGACACTTGTACAGAACTAGGCATCCATAGCAATTGTCATGCGTACAAGTTTGACCTTGATTTCCAGCTGATTATTACTGAAAAAGAAGCAGATTTTAATTATCAATCATTGATTTGCCAGTTCGATTACTGTTCTTTAAGGAAAAAAAGCATGTTAACTAGCATCCCTTTATAAAGTGTAGTTCTCATAATTAACAAATAGTATGTCATATTTCTACTGTCTGTTTCATTTTAAGCTGTCACAGATAACAGGTTCAGAGGTCATGGTAAATTCTATATTGAGTTTGGTGGTTCAGGTCATAATTTTTTTTTAAAAGAAGCTCTCAAATCTGTTATATTTAACCAAACTTGAATCAGTTTTTTGGAGATCATCAAGGGCAATTCAAGTGTAAGAGCAGTTACAATAATTAAAATTGAAAAGATATTAAATCAGTGTTCTAATTCGTACATATGCTTCTAAAGATATACATCAGTTTCTGATTAAAATTTGTGTATACAATTATTTCAACCTCAAATTTGTTCCAATACATTTTTTCAAGAATCAATTGATTGAAAAGCCAGTGACATTCTTTTTATTTTTTTCTGACCTCTCCTAGAAATTTTTACATTTTGAAGCATTTGATTATAATCACAATATTGTGCTAGCTATGGAGTCGGAGTCAAGGAAGTTGGCAACAAATGACAGAACATGGCGTTGAGAGATGCAGAATGCATAACTGTGGGCAACAAGTGACTTTAAGGTGACAAAACTTCACAGGTGCGAAAACACTGCGTCAAGGGTGTCATCCAGAGTATAATAACGTCATGGGATGTGCTCCAAACAACCCTTACAAAACACTCATGTGTAAAAGTTGCTAATCCTTAATTTCCGCACCCAACAGCTTTACCGGCATTCGAAGTTTGATCCTCAGAGCCCTCACATGCATCCAGTATCTTCTCTCAAAACTTAACCGAGTAATTTCTTCGTTTTTAGCTAAAGTCAAACCGAAGAGTTAATTATAGGCAAGAAAAGTGTACCACAACCATGCAACTGCAACACTTGTAATTAAAAGCATTAAGGTGTGATAAACAGAAATTGTAAGTTGGTGACGAAGCACACAAAAAGTGAAATGCAGGAATGAAATTTGAAGCAGATCAAAAAGGGACAAGAAGTCGCGGAGGCCCAAAAGAAACACGCAGAAAACGGGGCAGCTTTGATGACCAAAGACATTCTAGACGCGGCAGTGAAGGCTGTCAGAGAGCAGATGAGAATAGAAGCAGAGATAGCAGCAAAAGCAGCAGCCGAAACCAACCCTCGCCATCCCCCCTGCCCCCATCATTGATGACCAACAACCGGGGACCTCAGAAAAACAACTCAGAGATTGTACACAACTACCAAGGAAAGAAGTACAGACTGGGACATCTAAGCTGACAGATCGGAAAGACCAGCTTACTGGTGGGGCGGTTCCGATCCAGAAGAGGACAACAGTTTCATAGAGCGCAGCACTAGCAGACGAAGAAGGCCGGCAAGATATGAATGGGATAGTGATTATGACACTGACCACGAATATTGGGACAGACAGAAACAGGAAGAAAAAGTCTGCCATTGACAGAACAGGTGCCTCGCAGGTTGACCTGAACTTGAAGATGCTGTACTTCAACTTATGGCGTGAGGGTAAGTCAATTCAATTTGACAATATGACACAAGCAGAGTTCGGGGTTGGCTTCGCAGCTTGGGCAAATGATTGTGCCCAAACAGTAGCCAACTTTGTAGCCATGAATAAGGTCTTCCAGATCATTCACACTCAAAGCGTCAACCAGACATGGTCTATGGCAAGAAACACCTTCCGACGAGCCGCTACACAGGCGGAGAATGGGTGCTAAAGACGTGGAGAAAGTGACCGCAGTAATCGACCAAGTGAAGAGCAAAATATTGGGAAAGAAATGGGGACTGCGCAATGGAGAAGACTACAATGACCAGGCAAGAAAGCCTACAAGAATGATAGCAACATTACTACAAACTAAGGCAGCCTGTCATCCGTGGTATAGCTGACAACCGGGAGGATGACAGGAATGGCATGAACCATCAGGTTATACATTCTCCTGCTAACATGATAAGTATAAACAAGCCAGTTATGAATGTTAAAAGTACAAATGTAAAATTCGTAAAACTGAGAAATTCTAAACGTGAATCTTATTAAAGTTCCTTTAATAATATCAAAATGATGCATGTGGTTAATGTTCTTTATATTTTCTTTCGACTTTTACTATCACTTTAAAAGACGGGTAACTCAATAAACTCTGGTTGTGACGCTTACATTTAATGCACAACATCGACGACTTCTCAATTTCTATGGACATTGCTTGACTTTTAATAATTGTAAGGTACAAGTGCAATAAATCAAAACACACTCTAAGACGAATAATACGAGGTACATATCACATGTAAAAAAATGCAAAAAAGACTAGCACGAAAACTCCAATAAAGAGTAAAATACCGCGTGACAACACATAAAACATAGGTACATTCGAGCTAAGATTGACAACATGTACCACTGTGGAGTCGAATATAACCGAAAATAGATGATATATTCATGATTTCACGTTAAAACGACGGCAAAGTCTGGACAAACAGCCCTTTAAAAAATGACCTCCCTCAGACGGATACATACATATATAGATGTGTGCTGTGTAACTCCTTGGTTATACATATGTAATGGTGGATTTATTTGTACTTCTGTAACTAATACTTTCTATAGAACCAAGAATTTCTTTGTCTGAAACACAATACTGAAATAAACAGAATATTTATAACACCTGCCAGAAATGTGCGTACTAGTTGATAATTTATAATGTATTTAGTTTTGATATAAAACAATATGATACATAATAACTAACTTAAAGGTCTATACGCTCCACGGCTTAATCCGAAATGCAAATGGTTTGTTAATGATATAACATTAATTAATTTGAGAATTTCCCGCCCTGTAATTCTCCATTGCTTTAAAGTTTTAACACTGAACTCATATACTTAAACCATCTTGGTATGCATCCGAAAATGCAAAACTGATTCAAGTATACAAGAAAGTTCCCCTTAGCGTGAATTTGCCTAATAAAATCACGAATGCATGCCCATTCAATTCAATAAAACGTGACTCAATCAATACAATTATAAAATTGTGCCATTCCTTTAATCTCAGATTGTAACGAATCCAGGAATTCTAGAGAGGAGAGACGGAAGTCACCATGAGTTTCTCAGTGTGCCTAAGCGTAATAGTTGTAAGGCTCGATTATAGAAATGGGGGATGATGGGGGAGACGGGGTACGCCTGAGAGATGCAGCAGCTTGCGCAATAGCTAAGATGCGATTGGAGAGGGGAGCAACAGCAAATAACTCTACATTATCAAAAGGATCATGGTCCGGCATCATTTTTTCAGCCATCTTGGTTTCAGTGTTAGGCATAAGCATATTGATTATCGGACAATGCCCTGAAACTGCTGGTTTAGAGGTGGCAGGGGAAGCTGCAGCTCAGAAAATGGATGAAAGGGGAGTAGAGCATGCTAACACAGCAACTACGGAGGATGCAACGGGCCACAATGCAAATCCCTCCTCCTCAGTAAGAAACAGCATTGTGGATCAGCAGTATGGAGACCCCACGTCAGAGCTCTCTGTTTTGTTGTGGAATGTCAATGGATTAGGGCGACATTATGCGCTACTCAGTGACCGTGAATTTCTCTCTACGGTCCGGCCGCATGATGTGATCTGTCTGCAGGAGACATTTGACGACCCTGGACATCTCGAGGAAAGGCTCCAGCTGACAGGGTACCGAGCTTTCAAGGCCCCCAGGCAGTTTAGGAACCCAAACTCTAAACGCGCTTCCGAGGGGCAGGTGATATATGTCGGAACTCTCCCACCATCAGCGCGGAGGTGGAAACCCTGGGACCGGAAGCAGAGAAGTTCCCACATTAACAACCCGGCGGGAAAATACTGTGGATAAAGCTGAAGGTCAGATCGCAGGTCTGGTACATAGCCAGCGTCTACATGTGACCTCGCTCTTCCAGGGTGAATGACACGTGGGTGTTTGATCAGGTTACAGAGGATGTATGTCACATCGAGACGTCCTACCCGCGCGCTGACGTCATGATAAGCGGGGACTATAATGCCGACCCCAATAAGCGTGAACAGCCCCTGCTGCAGCATCAGAGGTTGCTGGATTTCGTGAATAATGTCGGAGACGTTACGGGCAGCAATGTCCTTCATCTCCTGCATCTCATAGGCCTTCCTGCTCTGTTAGACGTTGCAATCATGGTTATACTCCTTCACCGACGACTCGGGGCAGGACAATCCCTCTTTGGTTGCTGTGTCACTTTGCGGTTTTCGACAGCTTCTACACCTCTTTAGGCATCGCGCCTAACCATATTTTCTCAATATGTATGCCAACACTGCCAGGCTGACTACTACAAGGCCGGCCAGGTTTGCGATGATGACATAGTTATTGATTGTCGGCTGAGATGGCACCAATAGGAGTCGCAGCTGCGGCGCCATGGCTATCTTCCCGATCTCGATGCCTTTGACCAGATGTAGCTTGATCATAGAGCCAGGCTCAATCAGATGGAGTTCATGCATCCCCGGCATTGCAACAGCTGACATGTTCAAGGTGGTATCAGGGAGCTCTATCCGTTCTTTTTGGATGTCAACGCTTTCCAGTACCCATCCCCCACTTCCTTGTAGTTGGCAGCTAGCAGACGTGAATTTCACTGCAAAGGAGCCAGGTTTTACCGGTAGGTACCTGATGGCCTCTCCCAACCAGCAACTTTCCTGGGTTTTATCTGGGGTCGTGAGGATATGGCTGTTAATTCTTACCGCCATGGAATTTGTCTCTGCCTGCTCCTCGAATCTCACTCTGCACCTTGATAAGCCACTGGGCTTTCCCAGGATCAAGCCGCGCTCACAGGGTAAACCTGAGCGATCTGTGAGATCCTTTTCACAGATGGCTGGGCGATTCCCCTTGCAAGCCTTTAGGAGTACCATGGTGTCATCCTGCTCGTCGTAGCCGATGGAGTCTAACAGGAGTAAGCGAAGCCAGTTGCCCATTGGATCCTGCTGTGGGAATGTCTGCAAATGGTATCCTGTGACTCAATCGCGTGTCATCGGGAGTTCCACAATGAAGGACATTCTGTCATCGGAAAAAACATTATCGTCAAAAAAGTGTCCTATATGCATTGAGTACTATCACAGAATCTTGTGCCAGGGGTGTTTGCTGTTTTGAAACTTGTTTATTATTACTACAGAGAGAAAATCTCCAATAAAGGAGGGTGGAACGGAGGTTTCCTTTGTAAATATGTTATTAGTGGGTATCTATTCTTTATGGTGTAAACTTTGAATTTCCATAGTGTAGATTAAAACATTCATGTTTTTTCGAAAACCGGAATCAATCAATCCCAAGATGAGAAGATAAAGAATCCCAATCAAGATTTGTCTTAGTATTTTATGTTCTGTTCTTAGTGTAAGGCAACATTGTTGATGTTTTTGCATGTTCCATGTTTGAAGTCAATTTAATTCATGCAGGAAGTTAACTCAGTAACTACAGGATGCAGTTGACACCAAACTTTCATGAAGTAATCAGATATTAAGAAATGATTTTTTTTTGTAAATATTACAGTGATTGTGGTATATAATGCTATTTTTGCAATTTGACAGATAACATAATGCTATTTTCATTCACAGCAGCAGCAATTAGACTTCACTACACTATCTTGTCTTATTATTAATTGTAATGATTCATGTTAACCTGAAATCATCTGGATAGATTTGAATAAGTTAAAGAATTGTTAAATGATGTATGCTATGTCAATATAATAGAATTTTTTTTATGAGTAACTTATATCGGGGTGTACACAAAAATGTGTAGATTGGATCTGAATCTACCACATTTTGTTGTATGAAGACCTGATTTGGTCTTGAAAGACAATATTTTTTTCTTCAATTGGCCAACCTCTGTATACAGGCCAGGGAAAGCTAGGATAAGTTGCCATATTTTTCCCAAACCTAGAAAAAAATTATAATTCTAATCCCCCAAATTGTGCTAACTGGTGATAACATACCTTTAATGCATGTCAAAATATAATCATGAAACTCTTAAATTACATTATTATTTTGCGACATTCCCCCTGCCATAAACCTGGAGGAGGTGATCAAATTGTAAACTCCTGTTTTGAGCTCACGACAGCAGTACATAACAGTGCTACGGGGTGCCCTGACCGCCGTGCAGGCACCCACCTTCGTTCGGTATAACTTGACATTGTTTTTACTGATCCCTAGCTTTTGCTGGCTATATGACAGTAACCAACTGCCTCGTTGTTTTAAGTTCATCACCCAAGCATTGGTTCACTTTAATAGTTAAAGTTTGATTTGGTCGGGTACGAATGAATATGACCTATATAAATATGTTGCCTTATATATGTTGATAATATAGGTCTGGCTCTCTGCCAGTGCCAATGGTTATGTCATAGTTGCAAGGTCTTAAGTGTACAATGCTGAATTCATGGACAGATGATCAACATTTAAAACAAACTTTAATGATGACTTATAAACTAAATACATACAAAATCAACATATGCCATGATATATTACAATTTTAGTGGTGCATTCTATATGACACACTTCGCGTGGAAGGATTTTCATCCCACCCAACCGAACACGATGCAAGCACATCTGAGCACATGTGGTTTATTGTGAATCAATTATTGTAAATGTTCACACCATGCACATATTTGTATGCATCAAGTTTTATTTACACACTACACAGCAATCCCAATCTATGTGTGATGGGAACCGAGCACCCTAAATTAGATTAGACCAATAGTTGCTGTGACCCAGTTTCTGTAAAATACCAGTGAACAATGCCAAACAATTATTCACTTTAACATCCACGAATGATTAATGTAGATGCTAGTCATTATAACTATTCATTTGATAACACTTATGTTATTATATGTTTTTGTGTCAAGATACTGATATTGCACATTCCATACGAAGTGGGCGCAGCTCGTTTCACCATCAAAAATAAAACGTCAGTAAGATGTTAGAAACCGTTTACAACCAAACATTAAAAAATATGTATAAAAAAAATAAAATAAAAAAAATGTTTAAATTTTCAATGCCTTAATATTAAAATTATGTTTGTCCAAAATAGAAGGGAAAAAAGGGTACTGGAATAGAAAAAAATTGTCGAATAGTGATCAATTGAAAAACACAATAATCATCAGAATTTAATTTTGATGTATCAAACATATTATTGATGCATCAAACATATTATTGATGCATCAAACATATTATTGATGCATCAAACATATAACTGATGCATCAAACATATTATTGATGCATCAAACATATTATTGATGCATCAAACATATTATTGATGCATCAAACATATTATTGATGCATCAAACATTTGGAGGGGTTTCAGGCCTACGCAGGCGGGGCCTGAGAAACAACTTATCAATTGTATGTGGCCTTATCCTAAATTACGTTGGTAGCCAATTTAGCGTGATGCCAATCATACACATCAAATGGTAATTATTTGTGAACCAATTGATTCACAATACATCAAGAAACTATGCTAGGCGTTATCGAATTATACAGTTATAAGGCTCCCACATATGTACTGTAACCTCATATCGAGCTAAAATGTCGCTCTAAAAGTCCCTACCACATTGACTGGTCTGTGCTGTTTAACAGTCACTCTTGTATGCATTACTGCATGTAGGTTATACAAACAATCTAAAGCTAAACAACTTGTATTTTGCGCACAGTAATTGATATTTCAATACAGAAATGCCATATCATTTTGACAGGCACAACTGCACCATCCACAGAAGAGTATTGTTTGCCCGAACAGTTTGAGCCTATTAGTTTCCATAATGCTAAATTTGGTCGTATGAGTTTAGGTATATATAAAGGACAAATTATGTATTTGTGCTCTAAATGCAATTAAATAACTATCTACCAACTGTCAACTTTTACAATTACTTTTACTT
Source organism: Armandia brevis (assembly GCA_035585475.1). Classification (NCBI taxonomy): domain Eukaryota; kingdom Metazoa; phylum Annelida; class Polychaeta; family Opheliidae; genus Armandia; species Armandia brevis. Next base: position 836 of record JAXGGS010515255.1, on the reverse strand, counting down.
ACTTTTAATTTTACATCAAAATATGTAAAGAAAGTTTGGGTATTAATCGAAGAATACGGGTATTCACTACAGAAACACAAACTTTTGGTTAATGTTATTCCTGATTCATGCAGATGTCTGCAGTTTGACTACTTCATAGGCTGTTTCCAGGATGTGACGTCATACCTGTCCGGGCTGTGTGGAGGGGAGCGCGCATGCTCAGTAGCTACCACTGATCTACTCGAGCTAGTGACACCTTGCAATAATTAATTCCTTGCTTACCTGCAGGTATCCCACAGCTGTGACGCAGCAGGTAAAATAGATTACACATACACATACCTGCATATTTTGATTGGTCATAGCGGACTGTGCCTGTCAACAATTAAAAGCACCTTACAAATGGCAACATAGGCTGGTTAGAAAAAAACAGATGGTTACTCTCGAACAGTAGTAAATGATGAATTATTATATATGAACATATTTTATCAGATTCAACACCTTATCTGGAGGTTAACGACAAATGTGTCTCTCCTATATATTAGCCGAGCGATTATGTTGCTGTGCCAACATTATAGTAGAATGTAATTCCTGCCACGTAGTTGTGTGTACGGGATATATAAATGCATCCGTTATTGCATAAGTTGATGTTAATGACATTTGCACCACATGTGTTCGCATCACACAATCGTAGGTGTTAACCTGATTGGAGAACACAGGGTACAGTTTACACACCGACACTATACGGCGATGCGGAGGCCGGCTTCTTTCTCTTTTTTGGGGGGTTCATAAAGTGGCACGGCCCTTTCTTTCTTTTTTCATCTCGGAGGTGGTGCGGGCGGGCGGCTTCTTTTCTTTTT
>JAXGGS010515144.1:0-11003 GCA_035585475.1 Armandia brevis | reverse complement strand
TTCTCTGGGCGTGTTATACTGTGTGAGGTTCTCTGGGCGTGTAATACTGATATATATCTGCTGCTCGACACAAGGATGTTTGCTGGTGCTTTTATATCGAGGAAAATTTCCCTGTCATTGCCTGTCATCTACACGTATAACGAGGGCGCGTGCGTCCATGTTCCGTGACTACATGACCTGGGGACATTAATCAGATACCTGTGAGTATTTTCTCCCTTACTAGAGTGAGATGTCCCGAGCTATGGATGTGAAAGTTTGTGTATTGATATGTGTGACCTTGTGGACGCTGGGTCAGGGTTATAACCTCTGCCCTGACGTGTGTTACTGCCGCAGAGACCCTCCCCCCGTGCTGCAGATATCGTGTATGTATTACAACTTCACCTCTGTGCCGCGACTTGACCCGGAAGTCGGAGTTCTGGAGTTCACGAAGTCCGCGAATCTGACCCTGATCCAGAACGAGGCTTTCACCGCACTTCACAATCTCTCCGCTCTCAGGATAAAAAGTCTGACGTCATTCAACGTCCAAGCGCGTGCGTTCAGCGGCCTGACGTCATTACGTCACCTCGTCCTGGACGCGCCTACGTCATCTGAGCTTCCTCAGCCGGTCTTCTCTCCTCTGACGTCACTGACGACTCTGACGTTAAATCTGAGATTATCGATAATCCCGTCGCTGGCGATCTGCCAAATCCCGGATTTACGTTACCTCGAGCTACAGTTTGGTCAGCTAACTGAGAATATAACGTTCGGGGGTTGTTTCCTAGGAGGGGCTCGAAGTATAACGACTTTAGTGATCACTTCAAATCAATCGATAAATCAGCTGACAAACTCCGCTTTTGTAAACCTCAGAAACTCACCTTTATCTGACCTCAACCTTAAAAACAGTGGGATTAAAACTATTGAGGTTGGAGTTTTTAAACCGCTGAAAATGCTGACAACTTTAAATCTTAGATTGAATAATATAAAAACGTTGCCAGGTGACATATTCCTGGCTAACACGAGGCTGCAGAGTCTGGATTTACTTGACACTGGATTAAAAGATTTCCCTTGTGCGCAGATGCGAACTCTCCGTCATCTGACGTCACTGGACGTGTCAGACAACCGTTTCAAGCACGTGCAGTTCTGTGACGTCTACAGCAACCTCACGCGGTTAACAAGTGTAAACCTCGATTTGATCAAAATACCAGTGATAAACAACTCCACCTTCCGGCATGTGGCCAAACTACAAAGGCTAACGCTGGCTGTGAATGGTGACATCTACCCTGGTGCCTTGTCAGTAGTACCGAAGCTGAGAGAGCTGCAGATCAGTGGCTACCAGGGGGCGCGCAACTTCACCGAAATTTTTTCCAGCCTGAGGGACACTTCCTTAACCCAACTGTGGATGCGAGACATAACAGGTTTCCTGTTTTCTATTTAACTGTTTAACTGAAAGTAGTTGTATTAGTAATAGACATATTCTCAGTTAGGTTTTGTAGGATTGTATATTCCTGCAGCTGGCTCTCTTTTCTTTCGGTCTCTACAATAGGTAGGCCTCACTACATAGAATAATGCCTCTTTTATGTTAAGCCCTTCATAAAAAGTGCCCGCCAGCCGCCATTGCTTGGTACTAAAATACAGATTTGCATGCGGAATATCGTGAGAACAGGTCTAGTGTATTGTACGAATAGTAATACATTGTAATAAGTCAATTAGGCTTCGTAAAATTAATATATTACTTCTCAGGCTTTATATTAGCGGAGAGAGAGGGGGTGCGGGCGGCAGTTTATTTTTTTCGAAATTAGGGTAGATTTGGCTTATTTGTTCATGTATTAGCCTAACTTGCCCGTGTATTTAGCCTGTAAATGAGTGTTTTTACGACAAAAAACACCCATCCCGAGAAATTTCCCTTTTTATTTTTCATTTCATTTTTTATTTCTTGTGATAAATGGTGGTGTGTAATTTTTTTTACTAGGAAGGAGGGTGCGGCAGGTACACTCATTTTTATTACTATTTCAAAACGGCAATCAAAAAGTGGGGTGCGGGGCTCTGAGGCCCATGCGGGTGGGCCTGAGGAGCAATTTATAAATTTCATGCAGCCTTAAGTGAATTGAATATATTATAATGTGATTATGTAATAATAATATTTATATCTGAATATTGCAGAGCTTCAGGAAGTGCGGAATAATACACTGGAGATGCTGACACTCCTCAACATCACCAGCTTCTACTTGACCCACGGTCACATCAAGGTCATACAATCAGGAGCGTTCTATCACCTTCAACAGGTCAAATACCTCAATCTGAGCGAGAATGAAATCACATCGCTCAAAACCGGGACTTTCAACACGCTGACAAAATTAGAGGTCCTTAATTTGGAGGATAATAAGCTAAATGACCTGGATTTGGTGAAATGGGGGGTTTCTAAAACACTTACCGAAATTAATGTGAATTCCAACGACGGAATCAAGCTTGTGCAAAGAACTTTCTCTACCTATGAGAATCTAGTGATAGTTAAGATGGCCAGGTGTGGTCTGAAACAGTTAGATCGGTTGGCATGGACCTATCCCTCTAATATCCTATCCCTGGATTTAAAACAAAATAACTTCAAAAAGCTGACAGGAAAGGAATTCAAGGACTTAACCAACCTGACACATTTAGATCTTAGTAACCAAGCCACCAAGATGACTTTTGGTCCGCGATACCCCGAGTCCAACCCCTTTGAATACCAGATCCAGTTGCGGGTACTGAAGATAGTGGGAGCCGAGTTAGACCGAGACTGCCCCTTTTTATCAGACATGTTCGCAAATCACCCGACACTGGAGGAACTGTGGATCCAGCAGAACTCATTAACATATCTACCACTGCGCATGTTCACTAATACTTCCGGTTTGAAGATTCTGGGATTGCAGAGCAATAGGATAGATTCGTGGGAACCTGAAGTGTTTGATCCGATGGGCGACAGTTTACAATACCTGTATCTGGAGAATAATAAAGTGGCTTACATCAATGAAACCTCCTTCATCTACCTGAGAGTATTACTACAGGTAAGCTAGTTAATATTAGCATATAATATATAATATTAAATACAGTCGTTACGCTAGACCTTGTACTGTACGATACTGTACATCCAAGAAGGCATGAAACAACTAAATGACAAAAAGTAGGAGATTCCAAATGATGTCTCCGACACAAACAAGCATGTGATAGACACCTCCCTCCTCAAAATACACAATATGTATATACTCAGTGTCTCAGTATATAAACACCTGACCGTGTTAAAACCTTGTGGGCAAGTATGCCCCTCCCGCCATTATGTCATGTAATGGGTGCCAATAGAGCCCATGTCTAAGCTTATGAACCATTCTGAAACCCCTCTTCTGCCTACTAATGACACAACCCATTTCCTCAAGAACATCAATCAACATTTGTCCCTATACACTAACATTGCCAACATCATGGGCATCACGGCAGTCAAGGATACCCTCAATGCCAATAGATGCTCCTTGGACACCCCATTCAACCACTCCCTAATCCAAATCCTCAGGTTTGTGCTTGCCATGAACCATTTCACATCCTACAGCACTACCTTCAAGTAGGAGGGACAGCAATGGGTATACAAGCAGCTCCAAGCTATGCCATAATATTCATGAACATGTTCGCAAGTAACTATGCTTACTCCTGCAACCCAAACTGTGCATAGACAATTAACTACCAGCACTCATCTGCATCTATCCGCAGTTATACACACAGGTGTAAGATGCGCGGATGACGACCGTACTCAGGTGAGTACAACTCAGTCGCTCATCTTATTGATTGGCAGCTGTCAACCCAGTTGGCATGTTGGCTACGGGGAGTGCGTAATGTGACCGGGATACGTGCCAGACGCACGGAACGACCACCGCGCCCCTGGATAATAATCCGGTGGCGAGGTGCGACTTCCGTGAAATACTAGTTGACCCTGACCCAATTGTCCGACCGAGATTCCCGAAGGAGAATCTAGGTGGACAGCGCAATTTGGCGCGACATGCGTGGGCATGGCACGGTATAAAGATGGCGCACTTCCGCTCACACGGCACTCAGGAAAGTAAGCAAAACCATAGTGTTGCTGTACCACATGTACCTAATAAACACAGGAATGTTACTTTAAACAAAGTAAGATTGTTATATGTTGTCTCCGAGAGCCCAGGATTCTACACAGGGCTTATACTCTGTCCTGAATTACCAATAAGTAGGATATATGCTAACATATTACAAAAGGACAGTTAATTCTTAATTTGTGAAGGCCGAAACCTGTACCATCGCCAGGCAGCAAAACTAAAACTTTGTCAGCTGAGCGCCACATACTGGCAAATTCGGGCGACAACGTACAACTTATTAGTTAGGCCGCACCACATGCCTGTCACAATGCTCACAACTCACAGTGCTGGCCAACCATTCACAATATTTCCAAATCACAACATTGCGATGGTCAGACCACCAGTTTGCCATTCTACATCAATTCCCTTTGAGTGTTCATGTATAAACGTGTTACACAGAAGTCCATTCAGAGAAATATATATATGTATATGTAAACATCTCCTTAAGCATAAATTATAATAACAATCAATACTCAATACAATAATGTGTATCCTTATACATCAATCTTGGGTATAAGACAAGGTCTGATTTTAAAACTTTTTAACTTATGTGGTTCACCAATGAGTCTATATACCTGAATATGCATCTTGTTTATAACCTGAGGGACATATTTTTCTCTTTTTGTAACTCAAAAAAACATTGTTACAGGTGGATCTATCCCACAACCCCCTGATCTGTGTGTGTGAACTGGTGTGGTTCAAAGCCTGGCTCAGACAAGCAGAAATCAATCTCAGTTACTTTGGAGACAAAGAGAGGTACATTTAACAAATTCACTGAAACCCAAGTGAAGCCCCAGTAGAAATTGTTTTACAAATCTGTACCATTAATTACAATACCTGGAGACATTAATTAAAGGTATAAATATAACCATTAATTGTTGATATAAACGTTACCATAAATTGCAGATATAAATGTTACCATTAACTGCAGATATAAATGTTACGGACCGGTGAAGTGGCAGGACAGAAAAATGTTAGACTTTGACCTGACGGTGGATGATTGTATTGATAAAACTGCTTTAATCATCAGTTTATCAGTCTCCGGGAGCCTGGTCCTGTTAATTATAATATCTGTTACCGCATATAAGTACCAGGTTTATATAATATATTTGATATACTGGCTGAAGAGGAGAGGACAGAGGCTGTTAGAGGATACAGATGACGAGGAGTATCAGTTTGATGCTTATGTTTCCTACTCTACTGAGGACAGAAACTGGATCAGGTTTGATGAATTTTTATCATTTATGATTTTATTGATAGTTTGTTAAATGTCTTCTTCTTCTAAATAATCATTTGATATATTTAAAAGTTTTATATAATGTTATTTGTATTTCTTGTATCCTAATAAATCAGTATTATTAATATTAAACTGCTTTAATATTTTGCTGTTCTGTGTGATCTTATGAATAACACTTTGAATGATATATGTATAACTAATATTATTTTTCAATGAATCATTTTGTAATTGTTTTGTATTTCATTGATATTTTATATTTGCCAGGTTTAAGTTACTGAAAGAGATGGAGGAAAAGAGAGGTTTTTACCTAGCAGTCCACGACCGAGATTTTGTACCCGGGGTACCTATCGCTGATAATATTGAGAAACACATGAATGCCAGCAGGAAGATAATTGTGGTGCTCAGTCAGAATTACCCTGCTGAAGGTTGGCGGTTAGAGGAAGCTTACATGGCACATCAGAGATGTCTGGGAGAGGACAGGAACTCCCTCATCATCATAAAACTCGGTGACGTACCCCAGCACAGCATGACGTCATTCTTACGTACCCTCGTCACTACGCACGCGCCCCTGCCTTGGCCAATCAAGGAGGAGGAGCGCAAACGTTTCTGGAAAATGCTTACGTCAGAACTTAAACATGACGTCAAAACTACGTCTGATGACAGCACTGTCCTCAGGAGTTTGTCAGGGTGCGTCACTGACGTATTAAATACGCCGGCCAATGCTGATGACGTTACAAGTACGTCAAGGGAGGAAGTGAATAGAGAAGACATATCTTTGATTGATCCTTTAGATTCCAACCTGACCGACAATTTATAATTGTGTATTTTTTTCATATTTTACTCTAGCTTTGTGTTAAAGGTCTGTTAATCAAGTACAATAAATTAAGTAGTTCAAATTATCGTACCTCATGATGTACCCGATTTGAGTTAACATTTTCTGTATTCAACAAAGACGCTCATTAGAAGAAGACGACGATTCATACATGCTTCTGATTACTTGAAGTAACACCTGCACTATTCTGGACGTAATATACGTGCTATTCTGGTAACATAACGTAACACACATGCTATTCTGGTTACATGACGTAACACACGTGCTAAACTGGTTACATGACGTAACACACGTGCTTAACTGGTTACACGACGTAACACAAGTACTTAACTGGTTACACGACGTAGCACACGTGCTAAACTGGTTACACGACGTAACACACGTGCTAAACTGGTTACACGACGTAACACACGTGCTTAACTGGTTACATGACGTAACACAAGTACTAAACTGGTTACATGACGTAACACAAGTACTAAACTGGTTACATGACGTAACGCAATGCTATTCTTATTACATCACTTTCAAAACTTACAAGTATTTTTTAATCTGAAGTAAGAAGCAGCCAGGAATAATTTATTTCACCTCGATAGCTCTTGATACAATATAATCTGCGATATAAATTTCCCAAAACATTTATTACACCTTGAGGACGGGATGAAAGGATCTACGATAGCTACTCGGTTATAAGCGTCGATCTACTGTGACAAGGTACATACCATAGGAGGGCTTATGTTATCAACGTCAACAGTAATCTGTTTGCCTTAGATAAATCGGCAGCCCTATTCAACGACATTAATGGGGTCCCCATCTTGATAACAACACATGATTAATTGCTCCAGGATGGGCTTTTGTTTGATTGACTAGTTTTTCACCTGTATCTCTACTTTGCAGTATGACATAAGTTGTATTAATTGCTTTATAGATTATGCGATCTCGCTCTGTAGTGCATTTCATACAACTACCTGCGTTATTTCATCAAAAATTTCCAAGGAAGGGAAATTGTTTGTTGAGAATTGTTCTCACATTTAGAAAGAAGTTACCTCCTGAGCTTGTCACAGTAAATACCAAAAAGAAGGTAAGATTTAATAGTTTGTCTGATAATGTTGTACTGGTGCTGGCTCGTTGTTTAATGCAGCCCGGCTTAAGGTAAATACAGAAAAATCGTGACTCAAAGAGGAAGTTTAGTGGCGATAGGGAATCCATGCCGGCCGGTCTGTGTAGATTAAGTTACCGATCAGATAGACACGGCCCCCAGTCCAAGGTGAAAGTAAACCCGATATGGCCATTGCCGCGAATACGAACATATTATGCGCATATCATTTGACGAATGAGTTGATTTATAATCACATGCATCACATGTACATCTCATGGATATCATTTGATTATAAACGTCAGAGAGTCACTGTTTGTTATTTCTGCTTCTAGTAACGCTAACTGTGGGAGAAGGCTGTGCCATGGGGACAGGACGTTTAGTGTTCATATTCACGTGTTTGCTGTGGACCAGCGTGGCCACTGAGACCGCAGGGGATTCTGGGAGATTGATGGCGGGGGATTCTGGGAGATTGACCAGCCATACCGCGGGGGATCCTGGGAAATTGACGGCGGGGGATTCTGGGAGATTGACGGCGGGGGATTCTGGGAGACTGACGGCGGGGGATTCTGGGAGATGTCCTGACACGTGTTTCTGTAGGCAGGAGGACAACACGACAGAGACGAGCAATCAGAATGTGACCTGTACCAGTTACAGTTATGATAAAATCCCGGAGATTCGAGGCTCCGTGCATACCCTGATATTCTCTGATGGCGCCAGTATTAAAACCCTCCAGGATGATGCATTCACACATCTGACGTCACTGAAGGATTTACTAATCACCAGTGTCTCCCCCTGGAGTATGGAGCCGCAAGCATTCAGAGGATTGTCATCACTGGAATCTCTGACGCTATCAGCACCTCTGCCGCCTAACACCCTCCCCTCCGTCATCTTCTCACCCCTAATCAGCCTGAAACATCTGAAGATGAAGCTGGACCTCCAGGACATCCCTTCTGATCCCATATGTCAGACCACAAGTCTCCAGTCCCTGGATCTAAGCAGCAATCAGCTGCTGAACACCTCCAGCTTCGGACTCTGTTTCTCAGCGATGGTGAATCTTTCCACTGTGGATTTATCACACAATAATCTATCATCATTGAGTGACGTGCTGCTCAGGGCTCTGGGTAATTCCTCGATCACGGAGCTGTTACTGAATGATAACAAACTCGCCAGTCTCAGCTCGGACAGTTTTAAATCCCTGCCATTCCTGGAAACCGTCGATCTGCGGAGAAATTTCATCCAGAAACTCCCCCATGCGTTGTTCAGAGGAAACAAGAACATTAAAACGCTCTATCTGGCTATGAACGATCTAACCGCAATTCCATGTCAGGCTCTGGAGGGACTTGTAAAACTTGAAACATTGGGCTTAGGACAGCAGCCTAAAATGCGAGAATTGAATTTCTGTAACGTGTTTTACAACTTAACTTCCCTGACCACTTTAAATCTGATGCAGACAGGTGTGCAGAGTGCCCAGAGTGAAACATTTCATCCACTGAAATACTCCAAGATCACCCATTTATTGTTGACCATAAGGAAGACCATCCCAGCGGACATCTTTGAAAATTTTCGGTTGCTGAAAAGGTTGAGATGCTCAGGATGTCACAGCCAACAGCTGAGAGGAACTTTCAAAAGCTTGGCAAAGACCAACATTGAACAACTGCGCATTGATTCACTTGTTTCTCCAAAACTTTCCGTCTTAAAGAATGATTACTTCACTGATTTAAAGGATACCAAATTAAAGGAGCTATCACTTAACACTTGTAATATTAGCACCATCGAACCTGAAGCTTTCCACTTTCTCAATGACCTTGAGGTTCTGAGCCTCCGTCACAACGCTATAATTAGCTTGCCGAATCAACTATTTAAAGGGTTGACAAAATTACGCTCCCTGAATCTTGGCAACAACAAAATCACCGAGATGTCATTACGATTACAAGACTGGGGAGTCAATCACAAGTATTTACAACGTCTCTATCTACAAGGTAATCATCTTTTTTACGCCACTATGCGTACGCTTTTCAGCGATTACAGGAACATCATCGTGTTAGACCTGAGCAACAACAACATGCAGAGAATAAAACACGCTAATTTCAGAAACACTTCAGTGAAAACCCTGAAGCTGAATAATAACAATATCAAAGAAATGGATGGAACTGAATTCGAACATTTGACATCTTTGGAAGAATTAGAAATAAATAACTTGGGAGAAAAATTCAAATTTGATAAAAAATGTAAGAAAAATCCTTTCAAACATCAGGTAATGTTAAAATCTCTCTCCATGTCGGGGATCACGATCACTGAGGATTTTCCTTTCCTCGGTGAAATGTTTGCCAATCACCCAAAACTGGAACAACTCATCATTCCTTCAAATACCATACACAATCTCACAGTAGGAATGTTTGACAACACAACAAGTCTGCAAACTCTGGATTTATCCGGTAATGATATTCACGAATGGCAACCGGAAGTGTTTGAGCCATTAGGAAAGTCGTTGAAATCTCTGTCTCTAAAAAAGAACAAGATTGCCCATGTGACCTCCACTTCCTTCCTCCACCTGGATGTTCTGCTCCAACTGGACTTGTCTGAAAACGTTCTCTCCTGCACATGTGACCTTCTGTGGTTCCACCAGTGGACGCTGCAGGCGGAGGTCAACCTGAAGGACATGGGAAGCTACCAGTGCGCAGGTCAGAACAAATGGGCGGGAAAACCTCTGCTGGACTTCACAACCGGACAGAGCATGGATGATTGTATCGATCACACCCTCTTCATCATCAGCGTCTCCTTGTCGGTCTGTGGCGTTCTCGTCATCATTCTCGCTTATGTCGGACATAAATACAGATATCACATCTACTACGCCATGTTTTACATCAGGACCAGAAGACAACGCTTGCTGGACGATGTGGATGCGACTGATTATCAGTTCGACGCCTTTGTTGCTTACGCCAGCGATGATCTGACTTGGGTTATAAATAAATTGCTACCTGCCCTTGAGATTAAAGGTCAGTTCAAACTTTGCATCCACCACCGAGACTGGGTTCCAGGAGTAGACATCACAGAGAACATTGTAGAGAGCATCGAGACGAGCAGGAAGGTCATACTAGTGCTTAGTGATAAGTTCGCCAGGAGTCAGTGGTGTCAGGTGAGTAATATTTGTTTTATCTAGATTTATAACACAGTAGTTCACAAGCGATGGCTATATAGTATTAAAGAAATGTTACCATAATAGGTTTATGGACCATGGCAAAGCCTCGAACTGTTGTTTCGAAATTCCAAGTTTACAGGTTCCCAGTTTAAAAAGCTCAAAGAGATTGTTGCCAGGCTTTTCTTGGCCCAAAATTAGTGTCAATGCATTCACATGGAAACATGTCTTTTATATTTTGGCAGAATCCTCTGGCAAAGCTGTGGGTAGGGTTTTGTCATGGGCAATGAGCTTCGCTCGATATTAATTGTATAATATGCAATTGAATAGATATTAATCTTATAAATCAAAAATATTTGCTAGGTTGAGACAAACATGGCGCATATGCTGAGGATGGGTTCCAGAAGAAGCGGCGTGATCATGATCAGTCTGTCTGAGATTAAACCCGCTAATCTGACACCTATGCTGCGCGCGCTGATGTCTGAACAAACCTACCTGCCGTGGCCGGACGCGGAGAAGGAGCAGGGGAGGTTCTGGAGGAGGCTGCGGTCGGCGCTAAAACACAAACCCAGGAGGGGCCGAGGGAGAGA
>JAXGGS010514922.1:0-11004 GCA_035585475.1 Armandia brevis | reverse complement strand
TGTCAGAACTAGGATTAGAGTCACGACAATGTGGCTTTATCTTGAGGAGAAAGAGGATGAGATGCATTTCAGACATTAGGTCACTTCTTTTCTTATGCGACACGAGACAGGGATTTTCTGATGCTCGTCATGACAGGGGATTTATTTTCTTCACAAACTGGCCAGCAAACAAATCAATGCTGTATTTATATAAGATACAGAGACGGGGATTTTTCTGATGATCACAGGGGCTTCCCATATTTTCATTAAAGTCCAGTGCCTTAACAACATTTTTATTCACTTTTTCCAGTATGTAATATTTGCGTTGTGCATACATGTAGCTTAAGATACAGTTACATTGTTGCTTCCTACTGTGCATTCGAATTTTCGTGGGTTGATTTGATATATCTTAAGAATTCAACAATATCGGTATATCTTGTGAGATTCCGAGAGGCGATCTTTCGTATATTTATTTCTTTACCCCGGAATCTGGCACGCACAAAGAAAGTAAACCGCGATCTATTTCCTAAGATGCGCGCTTTGAGGCGGGGATTTTTTCGGCTGTCACTTACATATGACATATGTCGCGTGTTAGAATGTGTTCAGTCAGACATAGCCCTGCACTCACTCTCACTTCTCACCGGTTTACCTGGAATTTACACAGGTGAGTCACCGTAATCACCCACTGGCACTTTACCTGAAAAACACAGGTAACAGGTAAAGATATATACAGGTAACAGTAAACCAATCTCTCGGTCCCGGTGTGATGGGGGTGCAGAGACAGTGCTAACCCGAACACAAGTTTAAACCATACTAGATGATAGTATGTACAGTAGACAAGCGTTATAAAGCTTGATTTTTTATATAAGGAGTTGTTTCTTAAACATGTACAGAGAGGAGGGATCCGTAATTTATCAAGCGCTAACTATAATTATAATCGATGTTGTGCTTTGTTGTATTTCTCCTCTATTTGTTAAAGTAAACCGTCTTTATAACGTGTCTTATAGATGACGCGGTTACTCGATTTGTTTTTGTTTTCTGTTTTCTGTATCGCGGGCAACGGTCGCCCATAGGAACGGATGGTTCCTCGGTATAACGGGATGTGTAAGACTTCCCCCCCCCTACCCGCGTTATATCGACTATCCTGTACGGTTTGTTTATAACAGAATAAATGTGTTCTCGTGCCCCTCAGCCATAACGCACATTATGGCGAGGTACGTTCTACTCTACAGGTGGTATATGCCACATAAAGTTACCTACAGAGCGGACAGAGAAATCTGACCTTGTCATCCCGGCTCAGCGTCTAACGAGCGTGGTATTAAATATTACAGAGACACCGAAAATCTTTGAGTTCCATCGAGAATCAATAACAGATTGTTCACACAACTAGTCATGAACTAGGGGCAGTCTGTGAAGGTATGACACATGACCAAAATACAACAGTTTCTTCCTTTCTTTAAAAATAATACAACTTTATTACATGTATAACACATGATATTTAGCAAGTACATGTATGTACAATAAACAGGCTTCGTATAAATGTTCGACTTCTAAATGTATTCGATCGCATTGATATGAAAAGCGCATTGCCGTTCTTTTTAAATGAATAAATTTACATTAATACATCTGACAAACGTATCACATTCAAGTATCGCTTAATAGGTATTCTTAACAAAATACAAGACACACAAATCAAATAAACTCGGCTGTCCATGTGATATAAGCATAAACATGTAATAACGACTTGTGCTAGTGCAGCCATACGTTCTCTAACCTAATGTAGTATTTCACCCTCACAAGTTTTATATAATATTATAAATGGAAGCCCCACAGTGCTTCTTCGAACTGGGGGCCGCGGTGCGCAAACATAACATCGCTAAACCGAGAATTCTGGCTTCTCGATATTTGGTTCCTGTCCGAGAGAGAGAGTACAGCTCGTAGCCGGACAAATATTAGCCACAGCGTGTCACGTGATATGTGGTATATAGACCGTTTTATAACGGGCTAGGGTTAGATATAACGCGGTTGATATGATGAGATATTAGTTCCCCCTGAGCTCATCTCTCTGTGACTGTGTACCCGTGGTTTATGTGAGCAGGTGATGGGGAGGGAGGACTCTTTAACCCCGTCTTATCATCCTGCTCCTCTGATGGGCCCCATTCTGCCGCGGGCCGCAATAACTTCCATATCAACTGAAAACAAAACCAGACATAATGATTAGTATAAAGGACCTTAACTCACGCATCTTTGCTATTAAACCTTGCTCTCGATGTACTTATACTCGCTTAGATTGTGTTCATACTGAAACATTATCAAATGTCTAACTGGCAATAAAACATTATGATAATAATAATAATAATATCGCTTTACTAGATGTGACGTTTTTCCTTAATAAAGTAATATATATATATAATATATTCGTAGATTGAAAGCGTCTTTCTTTATATACTTAATACTCTAGAAACACTAGTATAAGATAGAAAATACCCCATTATAAATTCACGTTTTTATTGATATTTTGTGATTATTTGTTGGTATTACCTGACACGGGCCGAGGTTTTTGTGTTCGCCCTTGTAGCAGGCTGACACAAGGATCCCCAGCGCGAAGATGATGATACACCAGAAGGGCGAGAGAGCGATCAGCCATCCTATCACCTGACACCACGTGGGCAACACGTACGGACCGAACGACAAGGGTTTAAACTGTATCAGGTTCACTATGAGGATCGCCTGGTGAAGGGCACGGGAAACAACGCTGATCAGTCGGTGTTTAATAAGCAATGTCAACAGATTTAAACTGGTTAAACAACATAAAATGGGCTAATGTCGGGATTTGATTACAGAGGTCGGACGTTTGGGGGCGTGTTCAAATTTTATAGACACTCCAGTAAAGATGTCTTACTTACGAGTAAGAGTATGGGGGAAAGGGGGGATACGAGTTACGCTTACGAGTAAAAGTTGAGGTATATGGCAGAGGTGTCTTAAGAGGAAAGGTATGGGGGTATGACCGAGGTTACTTACGACTAAGAGCAGGGGAGATATGACAAGCCACAAGGCCAGCCAGTGCGCTCCTAACTTATAATCCGTCATCTTTTCTACGTGCGCGCGAATTTTGGAAGCTCCTGGAAAGGGTAATTTCGGAAGAGTTATTGTTATTTTCAAGTAATACGAGAAATCAATATATGTAATCATTGTTATTGGTATGTGACCTTCAACTTAGGGAAGAATTTGTTTTAATTACCGTAAACCCAGGCAAACGCCATCAGCTCGGCGATTCCCATTACTATTAAACACCATCCCGAGCTGTAGTAGGCGATCAAATTCATCCAGTATATACCTGCCTATAATACAAATAAAGGGGAATTATTACTTTTATCGTCCTTTCATCAATTATCAATCAATTAAATGTGACATATGCGGCATTAAAGACAAGGAAATCAGACATTCGAATCTGATTTGACATTAACTTCGATTGTTGAAGATTCGATGCAGAATATCAATGCATAATGTTGCTTACCCTGGTTGTCATAGGAAGACCGATCGCAAAGAAACATAAACAGGTAATTCCAGTGACCAATGTTTTTTTCTTCCACAGAGAGGGGAAAGTGTCAACTATAGCGGTTACTACTGTCTCCATACCAGCAAACTGCAAATCAAAACACATGTCAATTAATATCATAGTAGTATTCAAATCAAAATACATGTACATTGATATAATAGTAGTATGAAAAACTATGAATATTCAATATTTTGTACTGCTATCGTCTCTGTACCAGCATACCAAACCCATATAATTGATATCATAGTAGTATATATATATCAAAACATATGTAATCGATTGCGTAGTAGTATGGTAATCTATAAACAATAAATTCATACTACTACAGCTTATACATATGTGTTCAGTTTAAGTAGTATACATATAACGTACTATTTGATGAATGCTAATTACTGACCATATTCAAAAGGCAGCAGGGAAAATTGGCTCTAAAATCCGATAAAAATATCGTAGAATTTGGGATTTTCGAGGGATCTTTCGATTACTTAAACCGCGACATTTTCTCACTCATTGCAGTGTCGCATTGAACCGTGCGAGTTGATTGTGCATGTTGACGATCGCACGGTTGCGTGCACCACCGTTGAGCCAGAGTATACATGTACATTTGTATATAAATATGATGACTTACCAAACTGTCCAAGCCGAGTGTGATGAGCATGAGGAAGAACAGGACGGACCACAGCTGGGGAACTGGCATGGTTGCTACAACCTGAGCGGGTAAAAATATCATGATTTATAACCACATGAAGCGATGGTTTGGGAGTTGCCGAGTATTTACATGGTTTAACAGCAGACTTAGTTAGAGTGACAGCTCAGTTTATTATACGTGTATTGATTATAATAAAGTGATTAATATAATGACCGTGTACCTGGGGATAAGCGACAAACGCCAGGGTTGACCCCTCCGCGGCCACCTGGTCCACAGTAGTACCCAACACGTGCGCCATGTTTCCCAGGATAGAAAAGATGGCGAAACCAGCGAAAAAACTGGTTATACAGTTTCCGAACGCCACGATCAACGCATCTCTGTAAAAACAGAATAAACACATAAAAATAAATTTTAATAAAGACGTATAGAGGAGTGCTGCAGTTTCGAAAGCGATGTTACCTGAAATACTTTTGTTGTTGTTGAAGTAGTATTTATGATAATTACCTGTAAATGTTGTTGTTGAATTTATTGTAACTAGAGAAGGTCATGAGACCTCCACTACCCACAGAGAGGGAGAAGAAAATCTGTCCGGCCGCGTCTCCCCAAACCTGAAACACAAACAATATACTACTCATTAACATGGACATACATAATTTTAAACAATATACTACTTATTAACATGGAAATACATAGTTTTAAACAATATACTACTTACACATGGAAATACATAGTTTTAAACAATATACGACTTACACATGGAAATACATAGTTTTAAAAGATAAAAGACGTTTTTCCAATACCTTTAAAACTAACAAAGTTACAATTTATAATAATTTAAAATATCAAATTGTACAGAGTGTACGAGATCCATCAGAGCAAGCACAATTATGATTTTAAGCCATAATAGGAATTCACAGAATGGTCTATGTAAAGTGAACAGATTAATTTTATATTATAATATATATCGATATGCCTATTTCATGACTGTGGTCAACCACGATGTCACCCTCTGTGTACTGGCACACACACGTTGTTTACGAGTGAGCAGTTTTTAGGTTGTATTGTAAACACTTGTGTGGTTCTGGGACATATGTGTGGAGTGGATTACATATGTACCTAGACGCACAAGGCTCGGGCAATCATTGAGACGTGTGTCCGTGTTTCTGACGTGAAAACAGCACTCGATCTACGTTTACAGATATCACACCGACAGGACAATAGATAAGTACGAAAACTGTTAGTTCATGGATCTTATTACAAACAAACAAAACTCAACAGAGGGTCGATTTCATGCACTAGAGCCCATGGACCTTCTGCAATGAGTTCTTAAGTGGGGTTCAAGTTGTTCACCCTGTTGATGCTTTAATTATAATAATCTGAATAAATCCACCTCTGAATCACTCTACATTGACATACATGTACTCATCGGATTAAGGTTAATCGTGTTTACCTGACCGCTGGCAAGTTTGCTGAAGTCGGGTTTCACGTAGAATATGATACCGTCCTTAGCACCCGGGAGTTGAGCCGCCCAGATTAACAGGATGGTGATGACGAGGTAGGGGAACAGCGCCGTAAAATAAACAACCTGTAAATATACATGTAAGTATGAGTAAACAACATATACATATATATATATATACATAATAATAATGTGAAATAACTACGTATATTTGTATATACTTATAATCAACACGAACTTGAACTATTTATTTACATTCACTGGTGCAAACAAACAAGGTCAGTTTGTCCTCTGACATATTAAAACGAGAGCGGTGCCATACGGACGCATAAGTTACTTTTATCGTTTTCAGCACAGTCATAGTCTCAACTTATATCAACTCGATCTTGCCATTCTGATGTGGGAATGCAGGTTTTAATCAGAGCAAATACAGTAGATGATCGATATAACACGGTACGATATAACGCGGGGCTGTTGAGTCTCCAAATAGGTCACCCATAGGAAAATATTATACAAATCAGGGAATCTTTATAAAACTCGATATTAATAATTTAAGAGCTTTAAAGCTCGCCCCGGGCATCTAGCTACCCGTGTAATATCGGACATCTGCTGTATTCCCCAATAATATGAATTTAATGTTAATTCCTCAATAATGATGGATATGATTACCTTTCCGGCGGACTTGATTCCTTTCAGCAGACAGAGGAAACAGACGAACCAGGCGAGAAGCAGACATAGAACAAGCTGCCATTTTATACCGCCAAAATTATCAATGGCGTCTGTCATTTCCAACAATCCATTGCTGCAATTAGAGGTCAATTAGAGGTTGAATACGATCATAAATCATTTTTCTTTCACTTTGGAAAAGAGTGGGAACTGTGTTCAGCGCTAGAATTACAATGTAAGTGAATGAATACGAGTTGCTTACTTGAGGTACTCCTCGGCAGAGCTGATAGAATTATTGTGCTGATACAGAGAAACATCCCACGCCAGCGCCGGGTCGGCCGCCAACTGCTCGTCCGTGAAACAAGTCTTATTGTAAAATGTCTGGTTCAAGCTCTCACATTCTTCAGACTCGCGTAAATTAAAACATTCTGAATAAAAATGGTGCTCAAGATAACTTCAAATATATTCATGCACAGTTCTCTTTCGTACAAAATACCACAAAAATACAGAAAAAGATCTAGGAACTTGATTCATTGGTAAATTTATAAACAAAACAAAAATAACCAATTAATAAAGGAGACTTACGATCTGAATTGAACCATGATTTACACGTGTCCCACGGTAAGTTGCTCTGGAAACTACCGAACAGGTAGTAGAAGGAGTAGGCGAGAATCATTGTGTAAAAAATACAAAACATGGAGGTGACGAATATCATAGCTGCACCAATTCCTGCAAATAAGTAAAATATAATTCAGGAAAACGTAATAATCATACTGATATTCGAAAAGGTTGCTGGCGTCAGAAGCTTGCGTGATTGTAAAGCATGTTATTTAATATACAGAAAGGCATCTTACCTTTTAGAAGAGGGGAACAGGCCCAGACTGTGAGAGGACCTCTCCCTGAGTACTGGCCCATGATTAACTCCATGAAGAAAACAGGCAGCCCGATAAACAGCAAGCACAGGACATATGGTATCAGGAAGGCTCCTGAAAACAGTGGAGGGTCAGGATTAAAAGATGACGGGGTGGTGCGAATTATCCTAACTGTAGCAGTCTTGAATTTTAACTAAAGAACAACCACTTATTATTCGGATCAACAACTGGTCAGCCGGACCTTCAACTTTTTAACCGGGGAACAACTAATGAGGGGTATTAGATTTAGAATGTATTTATATGCATGCCTTTGTTGTCGGAATTTTATTTATTTGTTTCGGGACCAATGCTGCACGGGGCCGATGGACAATTGTATTATCCCCAGTCCTGACACGGTAGACTCTCACTTTAACGTGGTTATTACACCGTTTTTGATACAAGTATAACGCGGGCGAGATTTGAGTCCCCTTTGTCTATTGTTATTAATAACGCACGCCAGCCTTAGAAATGCATGACTTCCCCTATAACGCGGTCTTGGGACATGTTATTGTCATCCGGTTAAAGCTAGGGTTAATCAGAATGCCTTCACATTTTCAGAAACCCAGTTATTACAGTATATATATGGTAGAAAAGTCACGCACCTCCACCGTTTTGATAGCAGAGCCACGGGAACCTCCAGATATTTCCCAGCCCGACGGCGTAACCCAGACAGGAGAGGACGAACTCCACGGGGCTGTTCCACGTGTCCCTCTGCGGTTTCTGCTCCTCCTCTTCATCTTTACCTGGGAGATGCTCGGGCTCCTCATAGGCGGAGTACGGCTACAGGAGAACAGAGGGTCACACAATTAAAACACAGTCATTGGAACATTTATCGAAAAACATTGACCTATGCCGAGTAGGTTTATGTAATGATATGATGTATGCTTTATTTGACACGGTGCCCTTACAAATATATTAATGATAAAACAAATTACAACTTGTCTAATCAAATAAGATGGTTTACAAAAGGGACAGATTTCACATTTTACGCGGTTACCGTATGAAAACTTTATGGAACACCGAAAATTTGACTACACCCCAATATTACAAAACGTATGTTGTAATTGAACTAAAATTCGCCTCTGCGCAATGTCAGAATAGGGATACTTAAGTATGCAAAGTTTAAATCATGCTTTCTTGACTGAATTATGAACTCATCAGAACATTCAGATACTAGGATGAAGAAGTGCATGAGGGTGGATGCGTATCATTCTAAAACTTCTGATGCGTTGATGTGATTAAATCTAAGCTAAGACAGGGGGTACTATATAAGTGGATGGAATATTTGCTCAAATCTCAGCGGAGAGATCTCAACAATCTTTGTTAAATATTGATCGTCGAGCGAGTAAATAATTAAAAAACGATCGTGTGAGAAAAGACCGGAGAAAGACTCGATCCCCGACAAAGACGAGTATCTTTTTATAGAAAATCCACCCACGGCACAACAAAAGATTTTCAAATCCACCAGAAGCCTGTTAACATAAACGTAAAAGTGAAATTGCGTTCTGTGTATTTTTACCGATCACAGATGACAATAGAACGCAAATTTCTGAAGGGATATTGCCAAAGGCTATGTACACATGTGCAAATGTGAGCGTTATTTATATAAGTAAGAGTTAAGGTGCGATAGAGTGTAGGCAGGAGATGTTTGCCGAGATTTGTGAAAATCATGATTCACGAGTCACTCACCTTCATGTGAATGTCCACATCCCCGACGCCCTAAAAATTAATAAAAAAACAGCACACGTGAAATACCGACGTACGAACGACAAATATTTCAAAAGGGAAAATTCAGCTCAATAAAATGTTAACTTACCCTGCCGTGTCCATTCATGTGTGGCAAATGCTGGTCTCCCATTCTTAATAATATTTTACTATCCTATAACCTAGGTAACTTTTAATTGCTCTGAGAGCAGAAGTTTTGAATTAAGTCCGATTGAATGATGCTAACTTCGCGAGCAGAACAGTGACTCCTATATGTCCGCACTTTCCGTGATCCTCTTTTTATACTACCGCAGATGCGAATAAAAAGTTTTGAAATTTCCGAGTCACATGGCTGGTTACTGGAATAATCATCATCCTTTCTATAAATATCACCAATAAGTCCCGAAATCAGACGAGAAAGAGCACGTGGCTTTGTATTCTGGTTGTATACCGGATAATTGATAGCAATCAACCGCAGTATCAGATCAAATGATCATGCGCATCCTATTGTAATCCCCGCGTAACTATTTTTATATCGATATTCCTGACAGACAATTCCTTCCATTCAGGGAATTGTATCCTGTTTTCACCGCAAATCCTGCCGATTGTTGGTGCAACGCAACATTCAACTTCGGTTTTTTACAGGACCCTGAACTGAAAGATCCCGCCGAGGAATCGCGAGCGCAGATTAAAATAGCCGCGGAATCATGAGAAGAGGGCGGAGCACGGTGCGGTTACGTCCGCCGTGGTGTGAGGTGATATTTGATTTAGTCGATGTTTTGTATCGGTGATCACGGTCGGTGCCTGGCCGCTTCTACCTCTCTCTCTCTCTGTTACCCCGTCACCTTCAGTAAACGCGCAGCTCAGGGCAGAGAAAGGATTATATTCACCCAACTTACATATGCATATACATTCACACTAAACCTCCCAACACGGTAAGCAGAACCTCCATATAACGCGGGTAGAGGCTCAGCGAGAATACCGCGTTATATCAAGCTGCCATATATTCACCAGAGATATAAAGAGCGGTAGGATAACCGGATAGGGTGACATGGGAGACCCGCGTTGTTTAGAAATTCGAGTTATTTAGGATTTAGCGTTACATATACTCGTGTTATAAAGGTGGTCTGCTGTATTAGTTAACATCAGCGCCCCTCATGCGGGAGAAGCCCAGTGTGAGTCCTGAATAAATCTGCATTGACACATGTACACACGGCGCGCAAACACTTGTCAGCTCGGAAAAAATACACCGCGTATTAGTCACGTCAATCGGCGGTGTGGGCAAATAAAAAAGGTTTGAGGGACAAACACGGAGTCCCGGGGAAAGCGGACCTCCGCGGGGGTCTGTCTTTATTCTCACCCCGAGTCTTCCCGTCACATGGCGTGAGGTTTTTATAACGAGAGTCCATGTAATAACGAGTTATATAGGACGCCGGGTCAATATTGCCGCGTAAAAATCTAACACCGAGTTGTCATCGCGTTGTTGGCACCGCGAGGGGAGCTTGTAGACCACGTGCGTAATTAGCGGCGATGTTTTTTATGCTTAAAGACCGACATCTTTACATTTCCAAAACTGGGACTCTATCTCAGTCACAATCAAGTCAAATCAAACCGGTGACGGGTACCAATATTTCTAGAATGTTTCCTTTAATCTTCTTAAGGGTGGAACATTACATTGAGTAACGCAAGTCATTGCAAGACGTGTGATAGTGTAGCTGGACTAAAGAAGGCGCTCTTTATAAAGCGGTTTCTTTACGACGCGGGACGCCCCCAAGCGAGCTGAATGTTGTATAACGCGGGGTTAAGTTTCTCGGTAGGGGTACATCGCACGTTTTTCTTCAAGTTTGTCTTCTCCACATTACGCTTCCCGCGTTATATAGAGGATATACTGTATTTATAGCAGGTTACCAGTGTTATATAGAGGATATACTGTACTTATAGCAGGTTACCAGTGTTATATAGGGGGTCTTCTGTACTTATACCAGTCACCTAGATGTTAAACAATTCATGCGGCAATGACAAAGGAGACATGTGTTGTATTTGATGTTTATTGATGGCACATTTATCATAACAGTGG